>JANHGD010002141.1:148528-159712 GCA_027560375.1 Imantodes cenchoa
CTCCCATCTGTATGCAGTTTCATCGTTGTCTGGAATGAAACCAATCACTGTTGTATCATCTGCAAACTTCAGTAGTTTAAGTTTAAGTAATATACAAACAGATTGATCTTGGGAAAGAAGCAAATGAAAAATGCAAGTAGTCTTTAACTTAACAACAGCTAGTTTAGTGAATGTTTGAAGTTACAATGGCACTAAAAAAAGTGACTTATGAGCATTTTTCACACTTACCACTGTTGCAGTACCCCCATGGTCACTTGATTTACATTTGGATGCTTAACAACAGGTTCATATTTATGAGGGATGCAGTGTCCAGGGGTCATGTGACCATCTTCTGTGACCTTCTGATAAGCAAGGTCAATGGGGAAATCAGATTCACTTAACAACTTTGTTACTCATTTAACAATTGCAGTGATTCACTTAACAAATGTGGCAAGAAAAGCCGTAGAAGAGAATAGAATGACAGAGTTGGAAGGGATCTTGAAGGTCTTCGAGTCCAACCCCCTACTCAGGCAGGAAACCCTACACCACTTCAGACAAATGGTTATCCAACATCTTCTTAAAACTTGCAAAATGTCTGGTTGAAGATATGACAGTATCTAAATGTGAAAAAAATGTTATACACTCTGTTCTGTACAATGAAGTTGAAAATCCACTCACCTTGGCTACGCTTGATTTTTGTGCCTGCTTTTTTTATGTTTTTAAGAATCTTTATTGTTTTTAAATGAGAATTTTTGTGGTGTTTTGCTGTTTTTATATTGCTTTTAATGGCTCGTGAGTGGCCCAGAATCATATATTTGAGATGGGTGGCTATATAAATTGATATAATGCATAAATCAATAAGGTTGAACACAGCAAATGCATTTCCAAAATTCATCTTCTGCCTGTTCATGAAAAATATGAAAAAGGCATAGATTTGGAGGCTTGGATTCAAGACGAGTAAATAGCCCTCACTTAGGTTAGCTGGGATGCAATTTTGAACATCGCCAGGATTGGCTTAAGATTCTTTTCGTGATGTTCCCAGTTTTAGTTTCATTTGATTTTCCTCCATTGCTTGTTGATTTTAGGAGCAAGAAATGTGTTCTGATTCTATATTCTTTCTCTTTCTTTCTCTTTCTTCCATCTACTCATTCAAGTCCCTGGAGGCATAGCTTCAGAATCCCTCACATTCACTCCTCTGGAGGACATGATTTTCCTGAAATGGGAGGAGCCAGTGGAACCCAATGGTCTCATTACACAATATGAGGTATGCCGTAAGATCATTTTGGAGAAACGGTTATTGTGCCTTATCTCGCTTATCCTTCTGCCAAAGTCAGAAAAAGAAGGTTCTTGTTAATGCATTAATTGACATTTTCCATGCGGATGAACAATAGCCTGGAAGTATAAGTGAATTCTTGCTTAGAGATGTCACATGCGTATGCTATAACAATGATGATCTCGGGAGAGACGCTCTATTCTAAATGAAAGGTAAGAGAGAATGCCAGTTTTAATAGGATGCTACTACCTTGGGTGCATATACGTCTCTCGCATTCCAGTTGAGTAAAGTACAGACTGACCTTGGCTGATCTTATAAAGCTAAGTAAAGTTGGATGTGGTCACTCTCTGAATGGCCAAATGACAGAAAATCCCAGGGAAGTTGAAGAAAGATATTGGAGGAAGTCAATGGCAAAATACTTTTGTATTGTGGCCAAGAAGACTACTTGGACAGGTTTATAAAGGCCTCAGAAGTCAAGCAGTGGTGGGTGTTCCTAGATACACCCACTCTTTGTCCCTCCTCTGCGAGCTGCATTGGCTTCCTGTGGGCTTCCAAGCGCAATTCAAGGTGTTGGTGCTAACCTTTAAAGCCCTACATGGCATAGGGCCAGGATATCTCAAGGACCGCATTCTACCCCATTCTTCTCTCTGCCTGGTTCGATCCCACAGAGTTGGGCTGCTCCAGGTCCCGTCGACCAAACAATGCTGGTTGGCGGGCCCTCGGACTAGATCCTTCTCTGGTGCAGCTACGACCCTGTGGAACCGACTGCCCCTGGAGGTCCATATTATCCCCACCCTCCCGGCCTTCAGGAAAGCCATTAAAACCTGGCTCTGGTGTCAGGCCTGGGGCCACTGAATCCCACCTTAACAGTTGGCCCCATGTGTATGCTGAGTGCTTGAGTATTTTAGTGTTTTGTTTTTAATTTTGGGGATGATGTTTTAAACTGTTCTTTGTATTGTGTTTTTATTTTTGTAAGCCATCCTGAGTACTCTTTTGGAATGGGCGGCATATAAATTAAAAAAAAATCATCACATTCCACCATTTATTGGATGAGCTGTGTTTTATATTAACTGGCATTGGCTTGCTAACATTGGTTTAAAAGTCATCACTTTGTGATGGCTCCCAATTTATCCTTGATTTTTTTCCCTATTGTCGACTTAAATGATGTATCTTTGCCTAAAAGTGGCATAAAGTAGAATTTATAAGTGCAGATCTTGTTCTCACCCCCTCAGTTCAATTCCTTAAGGAGTTATTCTTGTTATTTTCCAGGCTCTAAATGATTACTGCCTTTTTGTCTTTTAATAAGCATGAAATGAGTTAGCCCCTGGGACTGAATGACTTATAAGTTATTACCTTCTGTTCTTTTTCTTCTAAAAGTATTTTCAACATTGCTGAATTCACAATAGGGCAGTTACATTTGTGTTTTCCCCACTAGTGCTTACACATAACTCATAAAACAAATTATTCTTTTATATTTTCTTTTTGTTTTTGGGTGGGTGGGTGAGAGAACGTTATTTTTATTTCAAAGCTTTATATTTAATTTAAAAAGGACAAAATAAAAGCAGAGATAGCTCAGTGAACATTTATCTGAATTACCCCAGCTGGAGTTTTATTTAAATGTGTCTTCTTCCCTCTCATTTATTATTTTTAATGATTCCTCCACCACCACCCCTCCAAAGTTGGTTCAAAGTTTATGCAGATACTGGGGTTTTTCTCCTGTGCGCTGCTTGGAGAGTCCAAGCATTGGTTAACTTCTGTCTGATTGCTCAGGGACTGAGTTAAGAAAGATCTGGCCTCGCCTCCTGTGTTCCACCGAGTCCAGTTTTTCAACTCAGTTGAGCCTAGAGGGACGTGTTCTATCTTTCTTAGTTCAATCACTGGGAAAATAAAATTTTGCTTGAACTCTCCCTTCTTCAAATTCTCTACAGCAGCTTGAATTTCTTAAGGAAAAGGAGCGGGCGATACTGGAGAGGCTTCCTTGCTGCCAAGCGTCTAATTTACATTTACTGCCAGTTGTGCACTGGTTTCCCTGGCCCACTGTCAAGAACCGTCACCACCTCTTCTAATCAGCTTAGGCAGCCCGGAGTCACTGCTTGTTCCTTGTGTCATACTCCAAAGACTGAAGATTGTCATTTTCGGTGCTGGGAGAGTTTGCTCCCATTGCGGGCGCCATTTTGAAATCCTCAGCGCCAGGAGAGTTTGCTCCCCTTGTGGGTGCCATTTTGGAGTCATTTCAACATTCTAAACGACCGTGTGTGCAGCTAGCTCAGCTCATACCATGGTGAGTGTGCTGGTCCCCCCATTGAGCCAGCACGACCGCCTCCACCTATTTTTCATCAAGGCGACACTGAAGTCCCTGCCTGATTCAGACCATACTCCAAATTCTGCATAAAGGGAGGCTTGGAGTTTGAGTGCTTGCCTGCTAGCTGTGCAAAATGGGGTGAGTGGAAGGGCCGTTGGTCCTGCATTAAACCCCTTTGCCCAACTTGGCTGGCTACCTATAGGCTGGCTACCTACACTGGACTAGTGGCCTCCTTATACTTTGCCATCTGAAGCCTTGGAATCCCCAGGTCAAACAGATTCAAAATGGCCAATGGATCAGTCAGATCTGAGGGGAATGAGGCCTCTATCTCATCTGGAATCACATCTAAACTGGCTGGTTCCAAGAGGCATAGATCTGCCAAAGGGGCCTCTAGGCAGAGCAAGGCTCAGAAGGACCCACCCAAAAAGATATCCTCAGCAGAGGATAGGGACACTGAAAGACATTTAAAGGCGTTAGAGAAGCAATTTTCCAAAGCAAGAAAGCAGGCTGAGGCCTCCAATCCTCCACTTTCACCTCTGGAGGAGGAGATTGTTATTCCATCTGATCATCCTCCTTTGACTATTATGGCTACTCAGGATTGGTCACCTGATAATGCCAATCTGCTTCAAGAGCCTGGGGCAGCAGAGTTTACTTTGCAAACTAATCCCTTTATAGGGTCAGACCCTGCTAACTTGCAGGTTTCCTGCATGGCCAGAAGGGCACCTGTGTCTGCCATTTTCATCTCTACAGCAGCAGGGCTCCGCTCAGGGGATTACCAGGAGATGGGCCTTTCAAAGGAAATTCATGACATTACATCTAATGCCATTTCCCAAGGAATAACAGCAGGCCTTCGGCAGAGGAATCTACCCTCTGAGATTCAGGCACAGGCTCAGGACCCCTGGCCGCCATTGCAGGCTCCATATCCTCCACACACTTCTCTCTGAAGTGAGGAGTTGCTTATGGGGGAGGAGAGTATTGCTGACCAGGGCCTGTCAGATGACGAGGGTCTGGTCCCTGACCAGCCTGTTTTTACAGGCCTTTTTTGGCCAGCTCTGTTCAAATCTCTTTTGTTAAAGGCCAAAACGACAGCTAACAATGGAGTGACTGACACCCTGGTGGAACCTCCCTTGGGTCTAGAAGCTGCCGAGGCGTTATTCTCCGAGCCAGTACTTGAGAGAGAGACTATTCCTTCTCCCAAGTTGTTTGCCAATGGAATCAGCCACCTTCTGTCTCAGCCCCCAGTTCCTCAGATAGGAGTCTCTATAGTTTGGGGATGGAGCTTGAGGAGCTTTTACAACTCCCTGCAGTAAGCACCCCTGTAGCCAACTTGGTCTCTTCCACAGTGCTGAATTTTCAGAGGGGTTAAAGTTAGAAGACCGTAAGGTGGAGATGACTCTACACAAAACTCACCAGGCGGCTGCTTGGTCCATCAGGGCAGCTATCGCTGCATCCTTTTTCAACAGGGCCTCTATTTTATGGCTCAGATAGATGTAGCCAGAGTGTCCCCTGAGGACACATGCCTATGCCAGGATCTAAACAAATTATTGGCAGCAGCAGAATTCTCCGCTGATGCAATCCTTAATTCGGCCAAGTTCGCGTCCAGGGCCATTGTGGCTAATGTAACATCTCATCACCTCTTGTGGCTAGCAGACATGCATTCTAAATGGTGTCTAGCAGCTGCTCCCTTTAAGGAGGGTAATGTATCTGGCGAACCCCTGGATTCAATTCTTGTCGAGAATAGAGACAAGAGAAAGGTGCCGCCTTATATGCCCTGGCGTGCTAATCGCCGTACGACTCTCTATTTTCGCCAGCAGCCCTTTCAGCCAGACTCAGCCTTTGGCACCCCCCAATACCAAAGGTCTTATCAGAGGGCAGACTACCCACAGGATAGGTCTACTGGCTAGGACAGAGGTAGACAGTTCAACCAATCCAGGCAACCATTTTGAGGCACCGGCTCCTGGCCCTTTCGTAAATCTAAGTACTCCTGGGCTGAGGCTCCCATTGGAGGTCAGTTACAACAGTTCATCCACCAATGGGAGCTCACATTGAATGAGTCTTAAGAGTTCCATCTTTCCCAGAGCCCCCTTCTATCATGTGATTGCTATCTGGAGGCTTGGCAACTAGTTTGCACTCATGACCCACTGCAGTTCCATGCAATCACATGACTGCCCTTAAAGCTTCCCTGCCAGCTTCCCTAGAAAGTGTTTGTGGTAAGTCTCCTTCACCTGTTCACCCTCCTGCAGCTCCTCCATGCTTATGCCACTCTTGCACCACTGCGTAGCTTCCCTGATCCTTGCCGTGCCTCCCTTGTACCCTCGCACACACTCTCCAACCATCCCTTGCACCGCATAGATCCCTGTCCTCCCTCCCTCCTTTTCTAACTGGACAGCAGCTTTTGCCTGACTTTGGTTGTGGGAAGCTGGCAGGAAATTTGGTTGTGGGAAGTCTGGCAAGGCTATATACTGTCACCCTGCCTATTTAACTTATATGCAGAGCACATCATGAGAAAGGCAGGGCTATATGAATCAAAAGTTGGAATTAAGATTGCCGGGAGAAATATCAACTACTTCAGATATGTAGATGATACCACTCTAATGGCAGAAAGTGGAGAGGAACTAAAGAGCCTCTTGATGCGGGTGAAGAAGGAGAGTGCAAAAGTTGACTTGAAACTCAACGTTAAGAAAACTGAGCTTAAATGGACTCCAGAGGATGGTAGAGAACAGGGAGGCCTGGAGGAATGTTGTCCATGGGGTTGCGATGGGTCGGACATGGCTTTGCAACTAACAACAACAACAACGACTGTGGGATTCGGTTAATGAGAGCAACTGGGACTACTTGATATTCCCATTGCTTAATGACAGACATTTTTGTTCCAATTGCAGTTATAAGTCAAGGACTGTCTGTAATATGCGTTGATCCTCTTGTATTGCTCTAATGGCAGAGAGCATAGTAAGAAACTGGAGAGCAAATTCCAAGAGGGGTAGTTTCTTCTCACTCAAACATTCTTTAGGATGACATTAATGGGAAGAATGTCAAGGCTTGAGGGAAGGTACTAGCCTCAAAGGATACAACTTTTTGCTGATTCTTAATTTAATTTGAAGTAAAGATTTTACCTGCTAGATTTCATGGGGGTTCATTAGTCACACAGCATCCCTTTGAGCTCTTCTGCATCTTTTAAGAATGAGTCTGTTGGTAAGTTTTAAAAAAAACATACAATGCAAATTTATTTAGAAAAAAAAAATCCACTGAAAACATGGTTCCAAGTAGAGGTTCTCTGGCAAATATACCCCTTTTTACCCTTCTCTACATTATGAAGCATACGTGGAAAGTGGTACATTTGAACAAATCTACAGTCCAAACAGAAGCGGTCATAATGAGACTAATAAGAAATATTCGCAACTTATTTTGGAGAGAGCCAAAGTCGAAATCTTATGTGTGTCAAGCCAGGGCAGAAGTTGGGGGAAAAATTAATGGCTTGCCACACTATCAGTAGAAGGCTGGATGTTTATGGGAACTTAGGAGGGATGATGCTATGAGGGAGCAGATGCATTCTTCCGAGAGGTTCAAGACCAGAAGTGGAAGGAGGACTTGCCACGCTGGCACAATCTGAGTGGGCAACGTGACAAGTTTTGGGGTGGGGGGCAAGGGATGTGAACTTTCAACTGGGTGGGAAAGCTCAGATTCGGGTTTCCCAGTGTAGGTGCCAGAATTGCTCTGGCAATAAAATGGAACTTCGAGGAATACTTTTAACTTGGACTTTGATTTAAGTTCGGATGCTATCTGGAACCTTGACAATGTGCTTTATTGTCAGAATAAATCAGTTGAACATAGCAGGATTTTTACTTTGATATAAATTGACCTTCTAAATGAAGTGTATTGGTCACAGGAGGGAATAACAATTGTTCATCAATGTAAAAGTTTGTTCAAACAAAGAGTTTGTTCAATGCTTTTTTCATGGCAGCCCTGCCTTTGGAACACCTTCCTCCTGAGACTTGGCAGGCCCCCACTCTTCTAACCTTCTGGAAAGCACACAATACGTGGTTTCTCCCACGAGTATTGGGATGGGATGAAATTGTGGAGTTGAAATTTTAGTAGGCTATAAGGGAAAGGTTACCTATGGTGCCAGACCTTTTGGTTTTGATAGGCTTAGTTTTAATATGTTTTATTGTCACTAGATCTTGTTTTACTTTTTTGGTTGGTACCAAGATGGGTGGTTGTATAAATGTTTTAAATAAATATTTGAAAAAGTAAATGTTATCATGGTCAAGAGCTGAGCTGTGATCTGAAGAAGACTAACAGTGTTTAGAATCTTGGGTTAAATTTAGGGTTTTCCAAGCTGAGGACATGGCTTCCTTAAGCACCCCACCCCCTTTTAAGTCTCTTCTATAATATTTGATATTTCCAACCTATATAGGTTTAGAAAGGTCAGTGTGTTTTAAATAAATGCGAACAGCAGAAATAAGATCAGTGGTAGAACTGAAAAATTGCTTTTCTACCTTCTTAGTTGAACATGGGAGGGTATTGGAATAACAGTTCTTACATTGAACCTTGCTATAGCTGCATGTGAGCTCTCCAAGGTCCTGGAAATGCTATAATTCCATTCTAAAATCTATAGCAAAGGTTCAAAGATGGCAGGGCTTCAGCTATGTGGGAGTCAAAGTATGGTCAAATTCAATTGCTCATAACTGTTGCTCCAGCTCCTGTGAGACAGCAGCTTTTATGCCAAAGGGTCCTGATCCATATGTGAGCATAGCCAATACTGATCAACCCTGATTGCAATAGCAATAGCACTTAGACTTATATACTGCTCTATAGTGCTTTACTGCACTCTCTGAGCAGTTTACAATGTCAGCATATTTTCCCCAGCAATCTGGGTCCTCATTTTACCCACCTCAGAAGGATGGATGGTTGAGTCACTTAGAGCCTGTCAGGATCAAACTCTTGACTGTGGGCAGAGCCTGCAATACTGTATTCTAACCACTGTGCCTTTGGATCTCTTGGTCTTCTTGAAAGTTGTTATTTATTTCTTAACAGACTGTTACTCTCAATGGGCCCTTCTGAACTATCACAGCCATTTGGTTCCAGATGTCATAGTATTGATGCTGTCATTAACTTCGCCGATTTAAATTGCATAATAGGAGTTGAAGGAAATTGGCTCCATTGGATCGAATTCCAGTGCATCTTGCACTTTATTAAAGTGCATCCTCTGCTTTCTGCTTTGATAAAAAATTAGTGTGAGGAGACCATGATATTTCCACTGTGGAACACCAAGAAGAAACACAGATAACCCTTGAGTTACAACAGCAAAGGAACTTAGTACAATTCTATTGCTAAGTGAAAAGGTTGTAAATTCTGATGTCATGTGACTGGATTGTTTAGCAACAATTACAGCAATCCCAGTTGTTGTCATAACTCCAGGATTGTGCAGATTGTTCAAGGATCAATGCAACAGCTTCAGAGGGCCCAATATATCTACCTGATGAATTTAACAGATGAGCATATTTCTACACTGAGATGACAATTGAACACTTTCAATAGTTGTGCATTAAAGAGCACCACCCCTTAAGAAGTTATAGATCTATTCTGTCATCTTGCTTGATGTTATTCAAATCCTCCCATTTCTGAAGACCTCCTATAAATAGGATATGAATCATCACCACACCTTGTATGAATGGTTTTGACTTTGGCTTTGGCTACTGCGTATACCATTTTTCAGATATACTGAGTTTTTGCTGCAATGCCAATGGATGATGTGCTTCAATACCAATTTATGCAGATCTGGATGTTCGTTCAAGCCTGGAATTTTGGTTTGCACAAATATATTATAATGTTATGGTCTTGGCTTGTCTGTTTCATCAAGCCACAGCAGACAGCGCAAATAAGGCAGAATCCACTTTTGAAATTCTATATTGAGCACATAAGCAATACACCTGCAAAGAGATTAAATGTTCCAATGAAGTACATCATGAACAACTTTATTTTCAAGTTGAGTACTCCTGTGATTAAATCTGGCTGATCATTTGGCTGCTGATTCAAAAAAAAAGATGCATATTTCTGTCCAGTTTGGATTGGATGTAATAAAAAATGAAGCATTGCCATACTTCCTTATATATATATCATAGCATCTTGACATTGCTCCATCATATATCTTGGTCCATCAAGTAATGTTGAAGAGAGAATGATGCATATTCTGATGTTTCTAAAATCATCATTATCATCATTCAATACCTCAGTCAGGTTTCTATATATTGTTGAACTCAAGGTTGCATGATTCATTCGGACATAACTCAGCCCCTTGTCCTCAATCTTAGCAGCCATGTCAAACATGTTTTGTTGGAATAGACGTCCTCTTAGAAGGTTATTAAACTGATTCTCATGGTACATTATTCGATATGCATAGTAACAAGCACTGCCATTAGTTTCTTGTTCATCATTTGGAGCTGGTAATGCTAGCCATTATCTCCAAGAGGAAAGAAAAAACATGTATTGAAAGGTATCTTTGGAGCAATGAGACTTTGAATTTATTTGCAAACCATCTCTTTGTTCTTTCAACATAATGTGGCATGGTGTTGGTTCAGTTTCAGTGTTTGGTATAATGACGGCAACTTCGTAGTCCGTTAGAATACTAAATCATCTCTCAGATTCAAATGCTGGTGTCCAGGAAGCTTTGCTATGTTTTAAATTTATTCTTAAATTTATTCTTTTGCAAATCGAAGGGACACAATGTCCAGGTTTTGGTTGTTGTTGTAGTTTCTCCAGTTATTCAACAATTTCACATTGAATTCCATTATTGTGAACTATACTCATTCTCAATTCTATGCTGACTTGAGGATCCATGATGTAAATTTGATTAAGTTTGGCTTGCTGCTTCGGGTCTGGCATTAATTGTCCATTGTAATTATAGATTTGCCCTTGAATGATTGCAGACATATTCTATCTATTCTTTGTGGGAAGGACTTTTTTTTAGCATCAAAGGATGTCATTTTTAACATTGTCTGTTGTTTTTCCTGAACTCATTTGCAATAGCTTCCTTATTGCTGTATAAATTGGGATCATTAGATAGAGGTTGCAGATTGCCTATCCTGATATTTGTCTTCATATAGCAGAAATTGGCAGTTTCTTTATAGAATAGAAATGCATGAGAGTGAGGGCAATCTTTAGCCATGCCATGCCACCAACTTCAGAAAAAATATTACATTATGCCAGTCATGTATTTTGCCTCAGTCTCTTTCTCTCTGCTGAGGTCTTGTTGAAGGTGGATATTGTCATATTGAGGAATTCCTGCAGTAATTAGTGATTGCCACATATTCTCTAGTTGATCTTCCCTTTCCTCCTCAATCTTTTCTTGTCTTCTCATTCTGTTTTTGTGATTCTGCAGTCATGCAACCCTTTCCTTCTCCAATTCCTCTTTTCTCTTCATCATGTCCTGAGACGTTGGATGTCCTCTCTTGACCATGTTGTCTCCTTCTCTTTCCACATGGGATAATTATGCTGATGACAACTTAACTTAACTATTTAACTGAACTTTTTTTTCCGTAAAAAGTTTTTTATTATTTTTTTCATATCAACTACGCACATCAATATCCATACATATACCCCCAACAAAGCACCTCTCTTGTCTTCATATTTT
>JANHGD010002142.1:133071-143743 GCA_027560375.1 Imantodes cenchoa
AATGTATGTGTTTGTATAATTTGTTAAATAGCTACACCTGATGCACCATTCAGGGGAATATTGTCTATTTTTAAGCCTGCATATTGGTTTGCATAGTGGAATTTAGAATGAATACATTAAAATGCAAACCAAGGATATATTATTTTTATTCTTGTAGGAGACACTGTATCAATACAAGCTAAGTACTTCTAATACATATTATTGCTTCTTCTTTCTTTCTTCCTTTTTGGTGAAGTTGGGATAAGAGGAAATATATCTTAGGACTTTATGATCTGTTGTATAGGATTTCTTATTCTGAGCCTCGGAAGAACAGGGCTTCAGAACCAACTAAGCTTTGAATTTCCTTGCTTTTGTCAGCCTCATTATTAGCATCTGGAAATTATTAAAATGCAATTCTCCATCTAATAATCATCCTTTTACTCCCCTATCTCTGTGACATGAACTTTAGAATATTGTGAAAACCTTCAGAAGTTAACATGGGTTTTTTTCAAGTGCATTGATCAAACATTTGTACATTTTAATGTTATAAATAATGAAAGACTTTCATTTCTCAAGCTTAAAATTAAGTTTTTTGTTCTGCTTTTATATACTAGTATAAGGCCAAAGCAAGGAATAATTTAATCTTTCAAGTGCTTTAAATTTAAAGCACTGAAGAATGCAGAACACTGATTTGCTCTTGTATGTTAGGCTTTCTTTACTTTTGCTCTGATTACTGAGAAAATGAAAATATTGCTTAGAATGTCATCTATAGATAGAACAATGCATTCTTTATAAGTCAATTAAAATAAAAATACTTCACTGTTTTTGTCAACTTCTGTTTGTTAAATTAATTCACCTACTTCCTAGTAAAGCTTCACTTGTGGGCCCACCAGATTATGGAAGAAATAAAAAAAATATTTGAAATTAACTGCATATTGTAAGCATAGCACAATTAAATAACGGAACTAAAACTCAAATAAGGAAAAATGATCACCAGGTCTTATATTTATGATTGGATAAAGTTCTGTTGAATGTAACAGATAGCAGTTGGGATAGGAAGAACACTAAAATGGCAATCAAAAATAGTTGTACACATTTACAGAGAAATATGTTAGGATAGAGATGATGAGAAAATATCTATCTAACCATCCATCCATCTGTATATCTGTTTGCCAATCTTCTAATAGGTTATAGTAAAAAAGATCAGTAGCAACAGTCGTAGAATAGAATAGAATAGAATTAGAATAGTTATTTAGCACATTTCATAAGCAAAATGACTTCTAACAATTAGCCTACATGTCATTCTTCATTCCCAATTATTAACCAGTTAAGACAATGAATTTGAACCAAAACTGGATGCGGTATAAAATAGCATTAACACTTCACGTGATCTTGATTCTATCCCTCTGTTTATGCAGCCTAGAACTGGTTTTCAGTCTAGGAGCCTAAGATACTGCACTCCACAGTCTCTTTCGCCCTTTTGGTTATAGTTCTTTTTCTATTTTGCTCATGAGAATGACCATGTAATTGGTTTATCTGAGATATGACTAGCCCAAAATCACTTAAGGAGCTAAGTGATGGATTTGAATCTGAATTACCCTAGTCCTAATTCAGTTCTTTAATCTCTATGCCATATTGGGACTTCTCCAAAATTGACAAATACATGGATTTAATCTCCTAAGGAAAAGGAAAAATAACTATTTTGTATGTACATAGGAATGTCATTGGAAATGGAGCCTTTACTTCATTTTACATTCAGAAACCAGAAGTATAAAAACTTCCTATAGTATCATATTATGAAAAAATCCCCAAAATTTAGATTACCTTGTAATTTATGGAATTATTTATAAATAAGTTTTATTAATTAGGATTAACATTTAAAACATTGGGATATATGCTGAACTTTGGGTCTGTATGAACTTCTGAATGCTTCCTTTAATTGAATCTGAACTGCTTTCTACATTTTCCTCTAATCATTTCCAATTTTCTCTTGCAGTTGGATCTACCACAAAATTGAATCAGCATTATGGATTGTGATAAGCAAACTTTCCTGTTTCTATTTTAAAAATGAGTCTTTCAATCAAATGCTTACTCAAAGCTTATCAAATCTTGTTCAATCCTCTTTGATTGCAGTGAATTTCAGAGAACTGCCTCCCAGGTGAACAGTTTCATCCTTCTTGAATCAGACTGAGCAAAACATACTCTGAAAGCAGCAAATCAGATATTCTGAATTAAACTCCTCTTCTTGGGAGAGAGTGAACCCCAACAGACTTTATGAAAGTCACTTGTTGCTTAGGTTATAAACAAATAAATTTATTCACCATTTAAAAAAAGAACACATAGGTAAGTTTGCAGGAAAACGTGTCATTTTGTGATAAGTGATTTAAGCCATGAATAATTCTTGTTTCTACTTCCCTAACTGCTGGTTCACTCACTATGAATTTTATGAAAATTGCGTTAAGGGAAATGTAGATTTACGGAGAGCACTGAAGGCTGTGTTGATGGAGCCAGCTATCCTGAGTAATCCCTTGCAAGGGAATCCATTTGATGCCAAACAAAAGTTGCTCTCAGCTGGCTGGAGATTCATAAAAATTGTCTGTCAGTCTGATCCTGTGAAATGATAATACCACCTTTGTACTGATAATCCAGATGCGGGCAACATAGTGCCCATCAGACCACAGTGTTTATAGATGTTTCTCTTGGCATCTGTCAGTCTCTCTGCCCCATCTAACTAGCATGCAGCAACCAAAGCTCTGCTCCTAGCATTATTTTCAATCAGAAGAATCCATCTGGGTCCCACATAGGCTCCATAGGCATCATTAGAAAATAATAAGGAAAGATAGATGCCCTACTTTCCTTTGTTTGGAGGTATGTCCAGCTGCTCAGCAAGAAGAGAGAGAAAGCCACAGTCCAAGGGCCATGAGCATCTCTAGGCTAAAATCTGGTAGTAATCACTTGGATGGTGTAATATTCTTCATTGTGGATCAGAACTCTTACCATCTTTTATCTTATTTGAGATAAAATTAAGTTTTCCTTTTGGCTAAATTTCAGTATATGATTAATGTGACTGTGCATTCTTTGAATTGGCTCAGAATAAGAGTTTCAGACTTTGTACAGGCAGAGAACTTCACTGCTCTTTGTTAATAGCATCAATTAGCCTCTTCCTTTTTTTAATTGTCCAAATCTGAAAGGATCCTCCTATAGCTTTAAGAATTGCTGAGTGATTTCCTTAAAGCAATGGCATTTTTTCCAACTTTAAAGGAAAACAAGAGAGGTGCTATAGTCATATGAGGTCTGAAGCATTTCCTCCAAATAATATTTGACTCATTTAGTACTTTACATAATCAGATCACTATCACATTACCTATGGCTCCCTCAGAATTCAAGACACTGTGTTGAACCCTCAGATCTTCCCATGGTGTTACAAATCACAGTCAGGAGCAACTTCTGCCCATCACACCAATATTACTGTGAGTAAATAAAAGTTCCCCTATTAATATGACAGAGCGGATCTCAAAAAGTCGACTATACTTACTCACTTTAGATTTATTCTGAAATTCTTCCAATTTATAATGCTTCCAAGTTTCCAATAAAACCAATCCATTAAAAAAAACCAGCCTGGTATAGAGAGTAAAGAAGATTATCGACAAAGATACAAATATTATTGAAGCAAAGGGGGCTGGATCATTTTTAAAGTCTAGAATGAAATAACATTCAGGTGAATCAAGGATATTTTCCTAGTCACTGAACTAGAAGAAGGAGGAAGAGGTACAACACAACAGGACATGCAATATCAGCATCTTTTTTTCCTCAGCAGTTGCTACAAGTGTTGAACACAAAAAACATATCAAAAGCAATTGGGTTTAACAATTGCATCCATCTTCAGATCTTGCAGATGTTGTTCTACTATGTTCCTGTGGAATTTATTTCATCGAGTTTCCAGACGGGAAAAATACAAGGGATGTATCTCCCACTTCCTTGATGATAAAAAAATTACTGTCTGTAGCAGATGGATTATATCTTGCCCCGTGATATAACTATTTTGGGGTGAATAATATCAATGTCTCTTCCCCTGGAATAAAATGAGTCCAGGAGATCAATAGGAGTGGAATATGTTTCACAGCTACTGTCTACTACCCTCCTATTTTTTCAAAATAATTTTTAAAGCTGGAAAAAGGGTATGTTGGTTATATCAATGGATGTGACATAGACATATCATACATTTCGGTCTTGAGGTCTGCTGTGTTTAAGATTATTTAAATATTTCAGATTTTTCTTTTGTACCATATATATTTATTATAGAATTTTTTATTTATATTGCTACTTTTTCCAGGTTGGCTTCTTGTATCTGTGAACAATATATTGTCACTCACTATATTTTTGTCAAACAACTCTGACAACTGGAATTTCTTAGGCAGATTTACATTCTAGTTTTTTCCCCATATTTATCTGAAACAAACCATTAAATGCAATATATCTGCCATTACTAAATTTTTGGCTAAAAGAAGAGATTTTAAGGTAAAAGAGTCCTGGTTCAATATTTAAATTAAAAAATATTTCTGTTTAGCAGTTTGAATTATTCCACCTCTTATTTCTGTTGCAACAGAAAATATTTTTTTAACAAAAACAACTTGACTTCTACCTTTAATTGCTATCAATGTTTTGTTCTTATTAAAGATAAATGCATATATAACTACTTTAATTGTGAAAGTTTGATCATTTCTTCTATGGTTTTTTCATTATAATTCATGTTAAAAATACATCAGTTGAAAATATCAAACAATAGAACATCTACTTTACCAAATGTTTAAATTACTTTAATGTTTTTAGAAGTTAGGATTCATAAGATCAGGGGAATTAGCAGTACACCTTTCCTTGAAGTTAACTACATTTCTCACCTAAAAGTATTATATCAAAAACCAGATCTCTTTCAGGAGGTTCATGGATTGTGCCCTATGAAGCATCTTAGGAAAGTAGTAGTGAGTACAGTGAGTATTCCAGGATTATGGCTAGGGTAAAGGACAAACATATCTGGGACGGTTGTCACAACTGTGTGAGTGAGGGCCCAAATGCCTTTTAAAAAAAATTGTGTTGTAACATGTGAGATGCTTCTCCATGTAAGTATTGAGAATGGGAAAAAATATCTCCACAACTCAGAGTAGACCATATCAACTATTATTATTGTGTAATTAAAAATAATAGTAACCCATCATATTGTAGTTTCTTTAGCATTTAACATCAAATAATGTTGTTGGCAAATGCTAGATTTGAGCAAACATTTGAAAGTGGAATGTTACAAAACATGCTCTCAGAGTAGGTTCAAAATCCGTTTTATTGCTTTGAAGGCCATGGTTATTTATTTATTTATTAAATTGATATGCTGCCATTCTCACTATCAAGCGACTTTGGGTAGCTCTTGCTGCATACTCGTTTATT
Source organism: Imantodes cenchoa (assembly GCA_027560375.1). Classification (NCBI taxonomy): domain Eukaryota; kingdom Metazoa; phylum Chordata; class Lepidosauria; order Squamata; family Dipsadidae; genus Imantodes; species Imantodes cenchoa. The sequence continues at coordinate 138,487 of JANHGD010002142.1, forward strand.
TCTCTGTATTGCAATTCCAGCAGCAGTACTTTCTATGCTCAAGCAATTTCACTCAATCAATCAGAATAGAGCTGGAAGGGATCTTGGAGGTCTTCTAGTCCAACCCCCTGCTCAAGCAGGAGACCCTATACCATTTCAGAGAAGTGGCTCTTCTTAAAGACTATAACCTGAAGCAGGATGCAGCTGCATTAAATGTTTCAAAAGAGCTTTGATCTCTGAGCAACACGGTTTGCAAAGCAATTCTATCTGAATGTTTTCTACAGCGCATGGAAGAATTAACCCTGAAATTTACTCCATTTGCTTGTCAAATGTCCTAGAACTGCAAGGTAAGCCAGGAAGCTAGCAGCCATTTTATTGCTTTTAGTTTACTTACTGCCACTATCTGGGAAAATCCAAAAAGGCAGAATTTGGCTATGCAAAAGACAAAAAGTAAATGAAAAAGATTGGCCATTTTTCTCAGAAGAGGTTACAATATAATGTAGGTAAATTCACCTTCATGAGAAATGGGCGAGCACATAACATCTTGGAATTAATGAGCATACATTGTGTGCATGCTTCTCAGACCAGATCATTTTTAAAAAATATTGATCAGTAAAAATGACAAAGACTCTCGGGCTTTAAGGAAAGGTTACAGGCAGGATGTGCAAGCTCATTCTTAGCGATTCAACATGGTAACTGGTGCTGCGCTTTTAATGAGGGAAATAAAACATCCTCTTAATTGGCTATAAAAGGAGGTAGAACAGAAAGCTGCAAAAACATTAGGCTCGATGCATAGTTATCCATTTTCTAACAATGCCACAAGTTAATAGGTATGGTTTTCATTAGTTGCACTGATTTCTACCGAATGGTACCAAAAATCGGAGATGGTTTTGAACTCAAAGGCATTAGGAAGAGAATAGAGCAGTGCAGTGGCCCAGGAGAGTCCCAGATGAAGTTATTATTTTGAGATCCCAGAGTAAAAAGCAAACACATGCCAACTTAGCAAACGCCACTTCTGACTTTGCATTATTTTCCATAGAGGGTCAGCTCCAAATTTCTTACTCATTATACTCAATACCAAATATCCCTATTTCAAATAAGGGAGGATTGACAGCCAATCTTGGCAAACTTTGGAAAAGAAAAATAGACTCATAAGCATTCTTCCCATTGCATGATCTGTAATTAATAGACTCAGGGAAACAGTATTAAAATCTGTGGTATTCAGATTGTTGCTCAGAATTTTACAGTATTATAGAAAACATGAAATGAGCTTGTTATGGTTTAAGAGTAATTCAAAAACCAATTTCAGTAAAAGCACAGCCTGGCAACAAATTTCATCATTTTTCTTCATTAGAGTCCTGCTATATTACAGAAACTTGCAAAATGAAGACACAAGAATCCATTTTATGCAATGATTGATTTTTATGTATAACACAGTGTTTTAAGTTTCCTCCCAGAGTGAAGATTTCCTTTGAAATGATCAAGTTAGTCATCAAATTAGTAGAGAGATTAAGTCTGTTATGTGACCAGCATACCTGTCAACCTGAATACAGCTTTGGCTGCTGCTGTCAAGCATTCTGTATTGGTAAAACCAGGTCTGTTTTCCAAGAACATCACTTCTACCCAAAGAATAAAAAATCAGAAAGGACTCTCCAAAATGTGAAAAGTAACAAATATTCTAACCATCAACCAGATTCCACATTGCTTGAGAAATCTGTTAAAGTTAGTCAAGCGATTGTCTGTAATAATTAATTTACATAGAATAATGTATCACATTCTATAGCGCATAATGCTCTGTGGACTAAGAAAGACAAAAAGAGTTGGTTTTATTTTTCCGAGCAATACAGACTCACTGGAGGGTTTGTAAAATCCTTATAATTTCATGGACTATAGTTACAGAATGGAAGCCCTTACTTATATGTCAAATACAACTTTGACATCAACAATGCTATCATCATAATGCATTTAAACGGAAACATATTTCCACTCAAACAATATACCAGGTTCACTGGAAATCAGAATGGAAATTCAGATAGCAGGCTTCTCCCCAAAAATTCTTAAACACAGCCACGCACACATTTTAACACATACTTATCTGCAAACAAGGTATTATGAGATCATGAGAAGCGAATACTGTAATCATGATTGGGGTATACTTTATGACATGTCTTTTATGAACTTTAATCCATATTAAAATAAACAAAAGTGGCTTGTATCAGCATTTAGAAAACAATAAAGAATTTATTAATGAAAAAAAAGATGCCATAGAATTTGATATATTGAAACAGTATGAAAATTGCTATGTCCTTGTCCTGAATTTTTTTTAAAAAGGCAAGATAAGGTATGCAAAAAGAGATAGACAGAAATCAAGGCTCAAATCTATGCAAAAATGAAAATTTCATTGTGGCTTTTTAGAAATCACTCTCTCTTGTGAGCAATCGGGAAAAGTGGCCAGATGCAGGTAATAAATAAGGGAAATAATTTAAGTGGCAACAATGCAAAACATGTTATTTAATTTACGCAGGTTCTGTCCTAAGCGAAGATATCTTTGATATTTGGTAGTAAGGGACAAAAAGTTGATTCTCATACATCATTAAATAAACATTTATACAGATTTTTGCTCTATCCTAAACTTTCCCTCAAGTAAATCCTCTTTTAAATAGGAAATTTTAATTCAAGATGTATAATAAATGTGCATTCCTTTAATTTGAGCATTACTGTAATCTAATGTGAATAAAAATGTCACTTGAGATACAAAAAGCAACAGCCCCTTTAGGGCTAGTGTCATAGCACAAGCAACAAAAGGGAAAACCTTGTTAATCCATTGGAAAGATCATGTTAATAAAATGAAAATGAGATAATGACTTTTGTGGCTAGCTGGATCTTGTCTAAAGCCTCTTATGAGCTTCATGTGTCTCAATTAGGAAGTATGTCACGTGCGCAGCTGCAGGCTGAGAACAGATACAAAAAGTTCAGTGCACTCAGAACACAATGCACATCACCCTACACATGAAAAAAAATGGAAATGGATTCCTTATTACTACAACTTCTTTCTAAATGGTATGCAAAAGTTAAAAGTATTGTGGTAGGATTCTAAATAAACTTTACAGACAGATGCAGTAATTAATTCAAATACAAGCTCTTAAAGGGTGTGCAGTTATTTTTCCAGTATATAGCTTGATACATTACATTTACTACACAAATACTGAAAACAAATATCTGGGTTTTTTAAAAAAACAAAATGTTGTGATAATATGTTTGTCTTTGTTCCAATATATGTAATGGGAAATTTTCTGGACCTGTTTTTAGTGACTAGTCTGAACAAAGACACATATACGATAACAATAGGCAGTCTGAATAAGTTATTTTTAGCAACACTTTTAAAACTTATGAACTTAAAGAAACATATATGGCAGTATATGTTAACTTAAAGAAACATATATGACAGTGTCATCATCATCATCATCATCATCATCATCATCATCATCATCGTTTTAGCCATTGTCTATCCATTGTATAATGAAGGCTTTTTTTTTAATGTTTCCAACCTATACTATGCTGAGCTGTATTTCGCAAATTGAGTTCATGTCCACAAATAAGACCTAAAACAAGATGGATCAACGACATTAGCAAGTATATGGTAGTATATACAATATTTCTTGTTGATTGATTCAGATGTTATAGCAGATGCTGAAAACCTGGCACCTTTGGATGTATCAAGGAACTAACAATAAAATATAATAAATAATTTTAAAAGTTTACTAAGATAAGTTTGGATAATATACCAGAAATTTGAATGAAAAATCAGACAATGTCAAGAGTGTTAAAGAACATCAAATATATTTTCTTTCATTTGAAAATCAAGACATCAACCAAAACTATTTTAAAGATGTTTCAAAAGATTTGATTAGTTTCCTTTTTATATTTTATTTGATGATTATATGCCATCAAATCAACATCAATGTCAATGTCAACCATATTTCAACCATACAGAAATGTAATAATTTCAAAAGCCTCCTAGCATATACCAGATTTGGTTGAGTATTTTGTTTTTGCCTAGATATTAATGTGATGGTGAACTGGGGAGGAAAATAAGATGCTAATGTTTCACTAAATATTATTTCCGGTATGTGAGCTTGGGCTATATTGTGATACAATAATGACTATACAGTTTGGAATGGAACATTTGTTCTATGTTCTAAAAGTTGGCTGAATAAAATTTATCAAGTTTTATCCTTGAAATTGGACTTCTGTGAACAGAAAGGAAAACTTAATGTTTAAAAATTGATTTGCAATATTTTATATTAAGATGTAATTAGTAGCAACGATTTTGAATGGAAATAAACAGAATTTAAAAAATAGCCAAATATCCATCTTCAATCTTATTCCATACTGGTATTTAACACTTTTTGCTACTGTTGCAATTGTTCAATATAATCCACTGTAATTTATTTAGCTACTATTACAAAAATCTAACAAGGACTCTGATGTGAACTAACAAATCATATTATGAATAGTTGTGCATCCTGAAGATATCGACAAACTGCTTAGAGATTTGAGTTTTTGCTTATCTTATTTTGAAAATCACATCAGGGCTGAATTAATGTATGAATCTCATCCCATTTATCTTTTTAAAGACAATAGAATAATTCCTTTAAAATCTCTGTTGAAGGCCTACAAGAATGACTTTTTTGGGACAGCTTTAGTTGAATCACCTCTCCAAATTCTAAGGGAGTTCTCAAATCTTCTGCTAAAATACTTTCCAATACTAATTTAGAGACAGTCTTAATCAAAGTTATTATAAAATAGTTCAGCTTTTAAAAATGATCTGTCTTTAGATTTAGTCATGAAAGTTATTCAATGATGGATTCAACAACTTTTCACACACACACACACACACAGGGGGGGGGGAGACCTAGAGGGAGGGAGGGAGGGGGAGAGAGAGAGAGAGAGAGAGGCACACACATTTACACAAAGATGCTGAGACAGAAAGAGAAAAGCATATAAATTTATTCCTTGAACAATTTCAAAACATACCAGCAACTGATTTCTAGCCTCCTGATTGGGAAACATGTCTTAATACCTTTTACTATGGCTGAGTATATGAACAATATACACTTTTGTTGTGTTCCAAGTCCAGAGCATAAATATATGTGTGTTTATTTTGTACATCAGGTTGCATTAGTCCAGCTTAATATGCCATTCCATTCCATAATCAGCCACATCAGCCATAACACTAATTACTGTTTTGAACAATATGCAGGTTGTATTACACAAA
>JANHGD010002145.1:58575-69388 GCA_027560375.1 Imantodes cenchoa
ACAGTTCTTTAATTAAATATTTAATTAAATATCAAGCTTTGGAATAGCTGTTTCTTTCTCATTAATTGGTTTAACAGTTTCAGCTCCAGCCCCACCAGCATCTTCTACCAGCCAGCTTTGCCGCTTTTTCCCTGCGTGTAAGAAAATGGAATGTCCTTTTTACCATCCCAGAGTAAGTATCATAGATTGAGTTTGTGTGTGTGTGTGTGTGTGTCTTTGGTTATTCGGGTCTTCTCCCATGTGAAATTGGAATTGTCTTGGCGACGAAGTCTCATTTGTCATCTTCAGGCTGGTGTTTTCAGCTTGGTGCTTCTAGGAGCAGTGTGTGATTGTAGCTGTTTCTTCCTTTTAACTGCTGGTGGGGTTTGAACTGATAGGGTGGGAGCTTGCTTGTGTTCTGATTGGGTGGAGGTGTGTTCTGATTGGATGGAGGCTTGGCTGTGCTCCGATTGGATGGGAGGTTGGCTATACTCTTAATAGCTGGGGGTGTGTTCTGTTTAAGTGGGGGCTTGGTTGTGCTCGGGTTAGTCTGAGTTGCAGGGGGATTTGTGCTGGTGAATTGCATTGCTATTGTTTGGCTTCGTGTTCGAAGCCAATATGCAGAGAAAATTTGGAAATATAGGCTGAAATTGAAGTATCTGCTGTTTTATCTTAGTAATTTCACTTTGAACCCAGGGTATTTTATATAAAATAGGATATTTAGTTGTGTGTGTGCGTGTGTGCGCGCGCGCGTGTACGTGTTTCTTCTTTGCACATATGTGAGAATCTGAAAGAAATAGATGGGGAAATGAAGAAAAATGGGTGATGAAATTTGAGAAGGGAGGAATGATCCAAACAGAAGACAAATGGACAATGTGCACAGAAGACATGAAATACATGAAATAAAGCAATGTGTGGAGAGGGGAAAGCTATGCTGGTGGTGATGAAAGATATATTAAGTATGGGAAAGAGAAGAGACACATGAAACATTAGTCTGTGTATTAAGATCTTAAGTTTACAGAATATATATATAATATGCAGGATTTTAGTAATGAACGCTGGAATCTGTTAAAGTAGAAATCCGCACTAGCACCAGGAAACCAAGGTGGTATCTGTCTTTAGAAAAACGGGCAAACATAATAAGCAAAAGCAATTTGTTAGCTTGTAATATCCTATAGAAATAAAAGAAATAGAATATTCTAAATTGTTTGGTATTCTGTTATTATACAGGATCTTTCCTTTAAGACAATATATTTCCCATAAAATTTATATTTTTCAAATTCAGCATTTTGTTACTTCTGGTAGTACAATTTAGTGCTAACTCTAGGACAGAATTTTTGCGTATTAGCATTTGTGGCTTCAGTGATGGCTTTCGCATGTGAATGCACAATCAGTGATGCCACAAAGAGAAGTTTGCATCAAATGCATTTTTTATCTGACCCAGGAGTTAACTCTAAAAAAAAAGAGTCATAAAAATTTTCCAACTTTGGTTCAGTTGGCTCAGTTTAGATAATTGAACAATCCCATTGAGGAATTGCATAATTTTTAAAGAAAAAGTATATACTAAATAAATTAAAACAAGCCAAAGTTAATTCTTGAAAGCAGTTTTTAAGCCTTTCATTTATCTTGTTAGCACTGCAGGTTTAACACACAATGTACCAGAGTGGATTGCACATACTACCACCCTGCTTTTTCTGTACCACCACGTCATGCCTTGAAATGGACTCGAACACAAACTAGGTAACTAATTCTTTTTACTATCTGTAATTACATGACTTCATAAAACATGAAAATGTGCAGTCAGGCATAAAACCTATGTAAGTTCAGTTCTTTATTGTTTGCTGAACAAAGTGTATATTGAAACTTTTAATTTTGACACATTTGAAAGATGATTTTTAGAGAATACCATTTAAATGAGAGAATGCTTGCTAATTTTCTGTATTTGTCTTTCAGTGAATAATTCAGAGATCACCATTCAATTTTCCTCATTGTACTATGATGGTGGCAGGATGCTGGCTGATGGTAAAAGAGGCTGTAAAAATTAACCACCTACTCCAGGCTTTGAATATGTATCGTTTCATAAAATGAAATTGATTACACACTTGAAATATGTAATTTTCAACTGTTGTATATTTAATAACTGGTTTTACATATTTTTACTGTATAATTGTCTGTAGGAAAGAGGAAATTTGCTTTCATCCTTAATTAAAATACCAAGACAAGCATTTTGTTCTACACATGTTGGCCTATTGTCTTTTTTTACTATTGAAAAAGTAGACTTTTCCTTGAAAAACAGGTCATAAGCTATCTAGAATAGCTCATAAATGCTCTTAGAGGAGAATGCCTTTTCTTGAAAGTTCTCTTTTCATATGAAAATGACAGGCACCATTCTCTCCCCACAGACTCTTCTTTTGACTTTTCATTTCTTAACATAATTACTATATTCAAAACAGAAATCAGTATGGAGGCTAAAAGCAGCCCTCTTTCTCATGGAACTATATTTCAGATCAGGAATTAAAACTGGATAATTAGGACTTCAGTCCTATGGATTCTGAGCAGGTATGCAATGAAATTTCATTTTAATGTATACCGATTAGTGTACATTTAAAGTGACAATAAAGTTATTCTAAGTCTAAGGTATTCCAGGGACTGTGTGATGCATAGATTGTTGCTCACTAATGGTATGGAAAAGGCTCCAACCTTGGTAATAGCAATTAGTATAACTCGTTGCTTGCCCTTGTTAAGCTCTACCAGTGTCCTAAAGGATCCCCAAGTCCCAAATTGGCATACTCTAGCCTTTGATATGGTACAAATACTCCCAATTAGTTGTAGTAGTGTTAGGTTAACAGAAAGTGATTTGTTGCAGAAGCTGTGGGAGTAAACAGTCCTCCAGGCTATTGTATTCCCTTAGCTGCAATTTATCAAGAGCTCTATGTTGCATCCATACTCAGTCTTAGACATGGGTAAAACAAATGGTAATTCCCAGGAAAGGTGCAACATGTTAAGGCCACTATAAAGGTACACATTCTATCAGGCTTATATAGCATTAGAAAGTACACTTTTCAGAAGTTTATGAAATCTCACCAGCCAAAATTCTGTTGGGCTCTTTGATTATAGCATTAAAAGATTAAATGATAACATTAATGTGTTTTAAATTACATCCATTTTACCTTTTACCTGGGCCAGAGCATTGTGTAAACATTGTATTGTGTACCAATTGTTATTACCTAAGTGTGAGACAGTTATTTTTTAATCTGTTTCTAAAAGTAATTTGGGTTTTTAATTATTCTAAGCTGTCCAGTTAATTAGATGATAATTAAACATGAGTTTGAAGAACTCCGCCCTATAAAAAGCTTGTGGTTACTGCTATTGTGTAGCATCATAAATCATATCCATAAACCTCAGAAAAAAAATTGTGAACACATGTGAGGCTGGAAAGGGTCACAAAACCATTGTCACGTATTCTGGTTCCATCAGTTAAGTAGATAATATATAAGTGAAGAAAATGCTACGCCATTGTTACATGTTCCAATAGGTGTCCGATACAATCCACCCTAAGACCAAGATGTACAATATTCTGAGGAAGTTGTAGAGTATTCCCATTAATGTCAAAATTTGCAGGCCACTATAAAAACAACCCCCCAAAAAGAATAATGTTTCTTGGAGGATACCAAGGAGGAAACGACTGCTTTTCACTGCTACTTGTTTTAGCACATGTGGCTGATTGTGCAAGGCTGTGGAACCACAACCTATGAATGGCTTGGACAAATGTAGATTGTTTTAAAAAATTAAAAAATACATTTTAACAAAAAAAACCTCACCTGACTCATGAAGCATAGTAATGAGAATATCATGATTTGAGGCTTTTTTGCAGCCATAGGAGCCAGGCAACTCATAATTGATGAACTAATAATTTTGTGACCATATCAACAAAATGTACAAATGAAGCCAAACAGAAATTTAAGCAAATGTGGATCATGCAGCACAACTGCCATTCTACACACACAAATCTATGATGGAATAGCTGAATTAGAAGACGTTTTCTTTATTGGAATGGTTGTCAAAGCCCTGATTTTAATCTATTGCACTGTTACATTAGGGTATGAAGCAAGCAGTGCAAGACAGCTCAAAAATATCAATAACTTTAAGAAGTTGTATATATTTCTATGCCAATGTGCAGAATTTACTAAGAGATTCAGAAAGTGTTTTGTTGACCCACTGCTGCTGAAGTATATGCCATAACTTACTGTAAAAAAATTCCAGCAAAAGTAGTGAAAGTTAGTTGAATATGTTCAATAAAACACTCCACAAAGGTTTACCACAATACCCCTTACTAATTTAACTTGTGTTATTAACTTTATTAATGTGATTTATATTAAGTTCCAATCACACTATAGATCACATCTCTACAGGCTTATGACTAAATTTAAAGGGTTCACAAAGCTGCTTTCTTCATTATACACTACCACATTATGATCACGTTTATCTTGCCTCTTCCTCTGGGGGGAAAAATCCAATTTCAGATAAAAGTATTTCTCAACTTTTAATTACATTGCCTACCATTTCATATCTTGATCTAAAATACCTTTAATGAATGTAAGGCTGCTCACTCTATTGCCTCTGTAAAACAGAGCCACAAATGCTTACTGTGAGCAGATGAGAAAGAGAGCATCTCTTTTCATATTCTCAACAGCTAAGATTTTAAAAAAATATATAAACTAAGCATATTTCACACCAGTTTATTTAGTGACCAACCACATTTTACCTTGTCAGTTGTTTAACAATTTTTTCTTCCTTTTTTACAGTGGTTTGCATTGCTTGACAATTTTATTTGGCTCACCCATTTTTACACTTGACTATTAACTCTCATTATCAAGGATTGTGCAAGGTTGCTTGCTGTGTAGTTAATATTTATTTATTTACCAGGCTTAAATCCTGCTGCAATTGTATGATTCTGCAGTTCACAAAATAAGAATGTACAAAAAGTATAAAACATAACATACATCAAATAAGACTGTAACAATGTTGTATTTTCTCCATTCTTCCATGAAAGCTAAATTAGTAATTTTGGGCAAATAGCAAATGGTATCAAATGGAGTATAAGAAAACATTCCGTAAGTGGTAGGTTTTACAACAGCGCACCTCACAATCTATTTAATTCCATACACAGAACCATGAATCAATTCAACCTTAAGTACCAATTAAAAGTTACCTCCTTTTGGACATAATCCCAAATTGAGATTCTGTATGTAAGATAGAAGCAGTAAGTAAACAAAGTTTGCATTTAACCCACTGATAGTTCTGTTTAAAGTGCTACAATTGTTCCAGGACTCAAAGGATGACAGCACTGGGATATTTATGATAAAATGAAAACAATCTTGTAAGTGTGGAGAGCATCGATCATGCCAAGACGTTTTAAAAATATACTCTGTACATGATTTAATGCAAATTGGAATTTAATTTTTAAAAATGGTCACAAAATTCTTAGCATATTGAATAATATTCATGGCCAGTTTGAGTCCAATTTGAAATTTTGGAACTAAAATGAGAGTTCTTAAGAAAGCTGAATGCTGTGTTTGATGTATTTCAGTATTACTAAAAGACATTTTGAAACATATATTTGGTATATAATACATATATTCAGTAGTGGGTTTCACTTACCTTTTGCTACCGGTTTGGGAACAGGCGCATGCAAGTGCGCACTTTGCCAAACCGGTAGCAACCCACTACTGCATATTGCACTTCATACTGTCTGAGCAATTTTAATGAGAATTATATATTTTTAAAAATTAAAGGGTGACTTATTGCTACTATATAAATTTTTAAAGACTGGTCTCCCTACTTGCAACAGCTTTCCATTAGTAGCAAAGGTATATTTTCTTAGTGATTATAAAAGTTCCAAATCCCTTAGAAGTGGAACACATTGTAGGGTTGTAAGGTGCTGTGCAGGTCCACCAAGTCCAACTTCCTTATTGAAGACTGGAATCCAAATTGAAGCATTATTGACAGATGGCTAATAGTGACAAGAATGGGAACTATCATCTTGGTAATTGTTTCTAGTTCAGATTGGCCTCATATTTAGAAAGTTTGTTTTAACATTCCATTGGAATTTGTCTTCCTGCAATTTGATTTTTTAAAAATTCATCTCCATTCTGGAACAACAAGTATTAAGTCTTGGTTTATTGTGAACACAGTTTTTCAAGTGTTTGAAGAATGTTACATATTCTGCCTCAATTTTGTTTTGTCAAAGCTAAAAATCCCTGTAATCACTTCCTATTTCAATATCTTTTTCACAAGTACTGTTTTCAAACCAGGAATTTCTCCAGTCCAGTACACATTTATTTCTATTTCTATTTCTTTTATTTCTATTTGGTTGTTATTTTCAGCTAATGATCAAGATCATGTTGAATTCTACTTCTTGAGATTTGTGTCATCGCTAAATTTAATGAGCCTTCTTTAAATTTCTCCTTGCAAGACATTTGTAAAAACGTTGAAAACACACAATTGTAGACTGAAATTTGTGACATCCCTCTTGAAATTTTTATTCTAGTTTGATGAGGCAACTGATCAATGCTCAGAGCACTCTCCACATACATATTCACCTAATTGTTATGCTGTCCATCTCACAGTAACTTGCTAATCAACATCTCATGGGCACTTTGTTGAAAGGTTTAATGAGACAAAAACTCATTACATCTGTAGTATGCCGATAACATCTGAAGGAACTTACCCAATCAAAAAATAATGGGACAAATTCAGTCTGAAAACAATGATAAAATCATGCTGGTTATAAATTATCACAGTTTTCAGGATATTTTCAAAGTGGTCTTTTTAGAATCTGTTCTAGAATCTCCCAAGATGTTAATGTCAGATTGATTCTTAGTAACCTGCATAGATAGCCATAAAAAATGGCCGCCTACAGTTGTCTGAAACTTCTATTCTCCAAGTGTTTCCAAAGATAATATGTAACATCAGCAAGCTCCTTCAGTGCCAAGGGATCTAATTTATCTGGCCCTAGAGCTTTAGGTTAGTTCACAATATATTCCCTGCTGATATTTTTATCAGTTTCAAAACTTCAATTCTGTTCATTTATTCATTCTACCCTTCACAATTGCCTGGTGAAACACAAATCCGCTTATTGGAAAAGACTGAACTTAAGTAGTTTCCCTTTGATCATCTTCACTGAGCAGCTGGTATATTTGTTTCCACTTGTATTCCCTGAAGAAGACATTTTTGTTCTTGGCATATTTCACTAACCTAAACTCAAGATACTGAGTAAAGTCCACATAATAAAAAGTTCCCATCTTTAGTACTTCAACTTGCAATTTGAAAGATGCGTGCCATTTGTTTTTGGAAAACATCTGTCTCCTGGTTGGGTAGGCAGTAATGGATACCATCAATTCTTCCATTTAGCTTTAACTCTGATAATCTCTACAGTAATGCCAAATTAATTTACATTACTTGGATTGGGGGGCATTTGTAATATACAGTGTGACTTTCTTTTGCTTGGGGACATATTCTATCTTTCATTTATAAACTTTATGTACTTATAAAATCAGTATCCCTAAAGGTGTACACATAGTTGACTAGTGAATTCATAAACTCTGGGCAGGGATTTGGCTTCAAGGGATAAACACTTTATCTGTGAAACAAAAGGTTGTGATGTAGCCAAACCTTTATTTTTTTCCCCAAGATTGGATATTTCTTTCTAGCAAAAGTTGTTTTCCTGTGGCTTCTTAATCTCCCTCCCCCACCCCCAATTTTACACACATGTCTTCCCAAAAGGATTTTTACACCTGTTAAGAAAAACCTGACAATGCATCTTGAATAGATAAGTATTGGGACTGCCTAGTTACCACTACAAATAGAAGACTCAAACTTTTATTTTTTGTATGTTCGCCTGGTAGAAAATAGAATGGTTGAATGAAAATGAATATTATACTTGTCTGGCAGTAAAATATTTATGATCTAGTCTTTCCTTTTATCAATAATGGAGAATATTAGTAGCTCAGGGTTGAAACATGGGGTCCTTGGTGCTCTCTGAGCTTGGTTGTTATTTTATATCAGTATGACATTTTCACCCATAACTATGGTTTGTAATTTGCTTGGCTTATAGAATGTTAACCATAGCCATAGCAATTGTCTCCACATTGCGCAGTCTTGGTTAGCAAAAAATAATAGTCAACATTTACTATATTCAGGGTTTACAGATATCTAATGTAATATTTGTAATGACTTGGATGAAAATTTTCAACCTGCTTTTTGTATGCCATTAAGAGCTTTCCTCACTAGCAACAAACTCAACAATACAGGGGAATACCTACCTTACTGTTAAAAAGAAAGGATTTAAATAAACTGATAAAATCTTTCCATCTCATGTCATATTAAACTCAACCACAAACGAACATAAGTTTATTTAAAGCTGTTTATAGGGGTACCCAGGGTAAGAAATGTAGTTTCACAGTCAAGAAATATATCTTAAAATAATCCATTGGCATAGTTCAACATATTCAATGGGACTGTAATTTTTTACCCCTGGAATACTGTTAACAGTCCTCTACGGCTCATATGAAGCTGGCTTTAAAACCAATTCATTTTCTAAACCAGGTTGTAATATGGCATAAGCCTGATGCCCCACCCCCATCTCACCCTAAAACTTACACAGTTCATCATTGTAATAGATTCCTTAGTGTTAACTTTATGCAATAATATATGCAGAAATTTGAAAAGTACATAATAAACATTACATTGCATTCTTCCTAAATGCAACATTCTCCTTTTACTACAGAGTAGTAATAATTTCCTCTTAGAGAAGAAGGAAATATCCAACTTATAGCACCTATTAAACTTTTCAGGAAAACACTGGGAAGGTTATATATGCATTAGCCAAGAAAACATGCAAATTAGTCCTAACTGAACCATTAAAGCATGCTTCTTGGTTTATCCTCTAATATATTTTAGTATTAAAAATATACATTTCAAAACCAAGGTTTACATCTAGGACTCAAAAAAATAAGAACACTTGGATTTGGTTTGCTCATTTCACAGTGACTGGATAAACCAAGATAGGAGGAAGCAAAGCCTAGAATAAAAAAACATTTATACAAAGAATCTTCTATCATTTTCAGGGTTATACATATAGGCTGAAGTTCATAGGTTCAGGTATTCATTACACATTGCAGAACATTTTCAGGTCAAAATTCGCAAGCAAAAGAATCACGTAGAAATTGAATTACTTGCAATGATCCCATTATTAAGACTGGAAATTGTCATATTTAGGCTTTGTATGGCTTCGGTATATCTTATATCATTAAAATAGCATGATTATGTTTGGGAAAGGTAAACCTTGTATGTGATTATACAGGAATCAAAATTAAAAACCTTCAAATATATGGGGACTGTTAATGTAGAAGGGAAAGGGGAGTAAATTAGTTTATGGTTTCTTAATAGCTAACTCCTTAAGAGGGTAGATTTGTAGTCTCTTTAAATTGTAACACACACAAAAAATGCATGTTTAGTTTCATCAAACTTCATTTAGGACTGGTATTTTGAAGGCTGTGGTTGGGTAAAATAATGCAACACTTTTCTCTCAAAAGGTGAGAGCAGTCAAAAATCCTAAACCACAAGTACTGCCTAGAGCTAGAATCGTGTTTTTTCCTCTTGTGTTTAGAATATCCATGGATTCCCCTCTCCTGAAAGCATATTTTAAGAGATGCACTAGCAAACTGAGTTTCTATCCAGCATGTTCCTGAACTCAGCTGAATTACCACAATGCACTCTACAAGGGTCTGCCTTTGAAAACTACCCAGAAACTACAGCTTCCAGAATGTAGTGTGGCCCAAGAGGTGACAGGTATTTCATAGTATGCACATTATGTCTCCACTACTTTTTGAACAACACTAGTTACCCGTTGGCCTCTGGGCGCAATTTAATGTGTTGTTTATCACCAAAGAAAACTCATAGGGTTTGTGATTCAAGGAAATGCCTTTTTCTCTCAGTTGGGAGAAGTTAGATTGTAGCCATGAGAGCTGCCCTTAAAACTCCTCAAACCTTGGACATTCCCACTTTGACTGGTTCTTTACACAATTAAAAGAAAATGACTGTTGTTTTTATCATATGGAGAAGGATTGCTGAAAAACTCATAAAAGGAAAAGGCCTGCAGTGAGTTTACTATTTACTATTATCAAAAAACCCATTCAAATAAGAAATAATAACATACACTTGGGGTGGGTGAGTTGTGTATGTGCATTTGAGTCAGTTTTGACTTTGGACAGCTGCCAGAACTAGTCCCTGCAGTTTCTTCACAAGGTTTTTCAGAAGTGGTTAGCCATGGCCTCCTTCCTAGGGCTGAGAGAAAGTGTCTAGTCCAAGATTTCTCACCTGGCTTTATGCCTCAGGTGGAACTAGAACTCACAGTCCCCTAGTTTCTAGCCTGTTGCCTTAACCACTACACCAAACTGGCTCCCATTTAGGGGGAAAAAAAGTGGAAGAGGAACCCTTGGCATGCTATGGAAAGCAGGTATAATGCTTGGGTTGACTGACATTATGGAACCCCAAACTAAATCATCTTATCTGTAATTTGAAGATATAAATTGAGAATATATTGTAGGTACCTAAAACCGCCACTCTTCTCAATATTATTATATATGCCTTGTGCTCTACATGGGGCTACTCTTGAAGACCATCCGGAGGCTACAGTTAGTCCAAAACGCAGCCGCGAGAGCAATAATGGGTGTTCCTAGATACACCCACTCTTCGTCCATCCTCCGCGAGCTGCATTGGCTTCCTGTGGGCTTCCGGGCGCAATTCAAGGTGTTGGTGCTAACCTTTAAAG
>JANHGD010002148.1:34195-51850 GCA_027560375.1 Imantodes cenchoa
TACCTTCCTACATACATACCTATATAAATACATATATTCATACATAAATTAGTAACAGGCAAACTGTATTCTTCTGTTTATTAAACTGATATATTTTTTAAAAAAGTGTTTTCTCTTATATTAAGCAGATATGGTTCCTTGATTGCACAGTGCAGAAGTATCCTACTCAAGTGTATCTGTTGCTACCTCAAATGCCCGTAGGTTTCATCACTGCCTCATTGTTGTGTTATCACGGGGAGAAGACTTCTGTGTACTTAGCTCATTTCAAAACCTGTATCACATACGGATTTCAAGCCATGTTCATGATGCTGAAATAGATATTAGTCATTCTTGGTGACTCATAGACTGCATTAGCTCAGTGACTAAAAAACTGGGGATTTCAATACACACCAAAGATTTTCATGCCAATTTTTAAAAGAACACCCCCCCCCCCCAACACACACAATGTCTCTACACTTATTGTGTGTTGTCCTGGAAAGAGAAAATAAAATTATTAGGGGATTGGAGTTAGTGTGAAAAGGCTAAAATTATAGGACTAGTTATGGAGAAAAATGTCTCTATTAGCTGGAAGTTTTGTAGATACTCAGTATAATTTAATATTTATGAAGTTTAATATGGTTCATTATTTAAATTTATAACATTAACAGAAATACGAATAAAGTGGCAAGATTCCTGTCTGTTCCAAGTAATAACAAGAGTTAAACCAAAGTACGACCCAAATTCATACATGGAATTTTACTGTTATCAAATTATTTGATGGACCAGGCTTTTTAAAAGGATTTGAAAATGGATATAGCATAAATTTGTTAGAATTTAGTAATAACTGTAGTAACTATTTAATTTAACTAATAGTAGCTAATATTAAATTTCACGAATAGTAGCTAATAATAGAATTGCCCCTGAATTCTAGATGTGAGAACGAATATCAGGAGATGATAGTTGGCTACTGCACTCCACTATTTTGTTTTCTCAATAGACATTTTTCTTCTTGCATGTTCTAAAGAGAACATGCATGATTTTTGTCCAACAGAGAATTCTTACGCCCATAGCAGAACTATAGAGTACTGTAGTTTAGAATCGATTCTTGGAGTACAAGTTTAAGAAGAAGAAAAATATGCAAAAATGGGCTGGGATGCCATTCTGTATTAAAGATGATTTACACAAAAGAAATAATAAGATCAATCTTTCAGCGAACAAGTCTCTATGCAGATGTGTTTGTCCAAAGAGGACTCAAGCAGAGATTCTTTTCAAGTCCTCATGGAATTCTGTAGGTCATTCAGTCACCTACTTATGAATTATACTGCTTGAATATCTGTTGCTCTATGACTGCTCTCAACATCCATCTATATGAGTCTTAAGAACCTTTTTGACCTCAAACTAGAGTATGGCTAGATACAGCTGTCTAGACAGCAATGATGCAATCATATATGTAAAACTAAACCTGGAAGCTTTTACAGCCAAACCAATCCAGAGAGAATCAATGAGCTCCTGTCTGTGAGAATATACTAGCTTTTAAATTAATAAATCAAACAGAAGTTGTCATACTAAATAAATTATACAAAACATGATCGTGTTGTACTTCTTAATGATTTTATTTGTTTTCTTTAAAAGGGTTTATAGTGAGGAAGGAAGGGCGAATCAGGAATAATGTGTAGTACCTCACTCTGATGGAGATATCACTCTGTTTATCTTGATCTGGCATTCCAAACAAAGAGAATCTGCTTTTGATGTAGTTGTGTGTATAGGATATTATGTTTTAAAAGAATTGTAATTTTTTATTATATTTAATTATAACCTTTTACAATTTTTGGACTGTAATCTTTTGGTTTTAAAATTACAGTGTTTTTTCACCTACACCAACTTTTCACCTTTTGCTCCCAGCTGCTGAGGCCTCACTACCGTTGCTGATTAGTTTTTGAATCTATCTTCTCCTGTGAATGTTTCTTACATATGGTTCCCTGAGCCTTTCCAACACCTTCTAGCTTTCCTTATGAAGACAGCACAGCGTTGATGTAATGGAATGTATGGATGACCTTGGGGGAAGAACTACTGCTTGAGAAATAATAACACAAGAAGGCAGGAGCCGTCAGTGGTTTAATGGCCAGTGAAAGAAACTTAGGAAGGACCTATCCTAATGGATCAAGCACCTAAAAATGGTGGAGGGAAGTTTATACTTTTATACTTGCAAGATTCTGTTAACAGAATTAAGAATGGAATTAATACTGTTAAGTAGAATCTATTCATCTTGTTGCTTTCCTGCCTGTTTACCTGGGAGGGCAGCAGGGGCGGGTTCCTGATTTTTTTACTACCACTCTGTGGGCGTGGCTTATTTTGTAGGTGTGGCTTGCTGGCCAGCCCAATGTTTAGCAAAAGGCATTATTGCAAGGAATCAGCAAAAATGTCCCAATTCTAAGGGAGAAATGCTTCATCTACCCTCTGATCTGTTCAAGATGAGATGAAATGAGACAAGAAGGGACTCAACTCTTTCCTCCTTGGAAAGCTTGCAGGAAGCCAGTGCATGCACAGTGCTGAAAACTCAGCCTCTGGGCATGCGCAGAGGAATGTTAAAAAAATAAAATAATTTTTTTTAAAAAAAGGATAGCGGCACCCAGGGACCGGCAACCGATCACACCCGGATGGGTGACGTCATCAGTGGGCTGCTACTAGTGCGGGCGCACTGGACTGCACCGGTAGGAACCCACCCCTGGAGAGCAGGTGATGCAACACAGCTTTGTGAAGAGACCCCAGTCTTCCAAAGGTTCAGGGAGTCACATATAGGAAAAGCTGGGTCTAAGAAGGAAACAGCAAAGGCAGCGCAAAAGTTGAAAAGATTGGTGTGGGGAGCCGGGATAGAAGAAGCTCAGCAAATGAATACTTTGTGGCTTGTCTGAGGTGTCCCAGGGTGTGGCAAGCAGTCCTAGAGCAAGATAGGTCTGGGCTGCTTGCCGCCCCAAAAGGCAGGGTGCAGGGTGGCCAAAGGACAGAGATGGGAGGAAGATATGTAGGTCGGGGAAGTTGGAGGCAGTATCTCACATTATTGAGGCTCAGGCCTGGGAGGTACCAAGTCCGAAAAGCTTAGATTGAGGTGGGAAGTCACTTAACAATCCCCGATTCTCGTCAACGAGGAGTGCCGAAATTGCTGTTGTAAGTCAATGTGATCATGTGGCATCTCGCCTTATGATTGTACTATCTTATGATAGTAATTGCAGTCCCAATTGTGAACATGAATCAATTTCTACCTGTAGAGAAGAAAAAAGGAATTATATAGTTAAAAGTACATTTATATTCTACCCCCATCTCTAAAGTTACAAAGTAATTTCCTTCTTTCTACAGTTTATCTTTTCTATCATCAAACCCATGAATCACAAGTTCATTTTCCCCCCAGCAATAGGCATAAGGAGGTTCCAGTTACTAATAAATGTAATTAGTTGCCCTTTCTGTAATCAAAAATCAATTTTGCCATCTCTGTTAATTCTGCCCAAATCACCTGCCCTATTCCATGGTCGATATTTGGAGTCTTTCCATTTTTATGTATGTAATAATCTTGCAGCAATTATATTTAAAAACAATCTTCCATAACTTTTCTAATTATCTTATTTTTTAGTCCCAATAGGAAATGGAATTAAAAAATATTCTGTAAGTAAGTTGCTCATGATAGGTGATGGGTGCCATATAAATTTAATAAATAAATACATTGTTGTTATTGTGTAAATACCAATTGAAAAGCATTGAGCAGACTTCATTCCAAATTTTTTTCTGTTTCAGTATATCATGTGAAGTAATGATGAAATTATGAGTCAATGATGAGCAAGCCCTGCTTTTAGTGAGGACAGATGGAGACAGCAAATGTTTTAAAATGTACTCTTAAAAAGTGATGTATTTGTAGTAATGTTTTTTGTTTTTTAATTTATTTCTACTATTTGCTGGAGGAAAAGCATACAATGTTGATTGACCGTAGTTATAATTACCGAGCATTTAATGGTGCAATTCAGTTTTGGCAATGCAAAATCATACAATTATTATGTCCCGGTATATCAGTTTATGCAATATGGAATAATTTTGGTTTGAAATGAATTCTTTCTAACTTTAATCACAACTAAAGAACAATACTGCAGTACAAATGAACAGAAGGCTATTCAAGGAAAAGAGCAGGGCGGGAGAGAGTTCATTGCAAGAGCATTTGGTGAAAACTCCAAGCGTTTAAGTTGATGCAGCTCTTTGTCAGGAAAATATTGGAAAAAGAATCTCTCTCTCGGATTATTATTGAGTACATTTTGAAAGAATTTCCTGAAATATGCTGAACTAAACTGATATACTAAAATATTCTGAAAGATGATTCTTCAGGTTTCTAATTCTGATGAGCAGCAAATTATGTTTCACCATAATCATTTTCGCTTACTATATGACTTCACAGAAAACTAACTATCACAGTAACTCCAACAGAGGATGGAATCAGAAAATGTAAAAGAAAGAAAGTGTTGACCACATTTATATATTATTGAAACTTAGACATCAAATTGTATTTTATAGTTATATAAGGCTGTCACACAGTCTATAATCAAAGAAAAGATGATTTGGTGCATGCATGGGCATACATATCAAATTGTCAATACCTCTTTAATTCTAATATGTCTTTTTGAACTCAGGAATGTGCAGTGTGTGCACTCACATATGCTCTGAATCCAAATCTCTGTATCACACTAAACATATACATATACATCATGTACATACACATAAAATTATGTATATGTATATGTCAGGGAAAAAAACCCAGATGTAATCTTTCAAGTTGCTTAAAAACCTGGCTATTCTCCTTGACCATAGGGGTGGCTGGAGCCTGTTGTGGGCTGGATTACTATATGTTTTGTATATTGTTGGCCAGTTTTGCCATTTTGTTTTTATTTTCATTTTTTTTCTTACTTATATTTTGTTTTCTTGCTTGTAAATTATTTTGTCTGTTCTTTTGTGAGCTATCCAAAATGGTTCCTGAGTTGGGCAGTGCTTAAACTGAGTAAGTTTTTGTTGTTGTTTACAACAATGATCAAGCACTTGGGAATGGGTTGCAGGGTTGAGAGTTCTGGATCATGAATTCATAACCCTAATGTAAAATATTATATTAACAGTAATACTAAGATTCATTCATTCATTCATTCATTCATTCAATTTAAGTAACATTAAGACTGTAACTTACTTCCTTTTACCTAACTTTTTAATCTAATTTCAGGCTCTGTTTCAGATTGTGATGTAGGAATCCAAAATTTCTCTCTCTTTGGTCAATTGTAGTTAAATAAATGCTCTGGTGCTTCATGTTGGGATATAGTGCTCTGTGAAACTGAAAAATGTTTAAATTTTTGTGAGATACTCGGCAAGGTTGTGTGGTGAGGTTTTATAGATAGTCATAAATTTCTAACTTAAAACTTAGTATTTTATATATGAAAGTGTTAAAGATCTGGATTTGCTAATACCAGCGTATTGTAATTGATACTACAAGGAAGTTATTAAATTTGGGGATTCCTTTTAAAAAGCTCAAGCTGAAGATATATCCAGTCATCCATTATAATAATTAGAAACCAGTGAAACAGGCACTCATGTAAAGGGTTTGTCTAGAATAGGATAGGATAGGATAGGATAGGATAGCATAGCATAGGATAGGACAGGACAGGACAGGACAGGACAGGACAGGACAGAACAGAACAGAACAGAACAGAACAGAATTTTTATTGGCCAAGTGTGATTGGACACACAAGGAATTTGTCTTGGTCTAAAAAAATTCAGCTTTTAAAAAATAATTAGTGATTTCTTTTTTTGTTTTGTTTTGTTTAAATATTTTTATTGCTTTTCAGTTTTCAATATGTGATATTACAACACAGATTTTTGCCCATTTTCATACATTGTTATATAATACATTTCTTATATACATTATTATCTGATGCAATTTATATTTACATTAATGTCTTTTTTCATATTTAACCCTGTATCTTCTTCGTCGTCTCACATTGTCTCTTTATTTCCCTTTTTTTGTTGTTGATCCATTCGTACCATTTTGTCCACACCTCGTAATATTCTGTATTGCTTTGTCCTTTGAGTTCTGTAGTTAAGTTGTCCATTTCTGCGCATTAGTGATTAGTGATTAGTGATTTCTATACAATCAAATATTGCTGAAGTATTGTTATTCTGTATATTCCAAACTTTCAGTGGATATTCTTCCCTCTGAAAACTTAGATTACTTTTCTTTGCTAGAAATGCTTTGTGCTAGGTAATCCTTTTATAGGTTTGAAATGCATTTGAACTTTATAATGAGAAAAAAGAAATGGAAAACAAATGGACGGAAATCAATTTTCCCCTCAACCAACTTATTGGTATATCTTCCATAGTTATTACTATCCCTGAGATTCTTTATGTCCCACCATGTAATCGTTATTGAATTAGTTTGACACCTCTCCATTTGTTTATTAAGTTACTCTTAATAAACAAATGGAGAGGTGTCAAACTAAATAAATAAAATATGCTGTAGATTACTTGAATTCCCTTTTATTTCAGCATTCCAAGTTGATGGTGAACAGGGAAAAAGGAGTAGTTGCAAATTGTGGATTTGCACCTTTCTGTATTACTTATCCGGTAGACTATACCTGTAGTTATATGCTTATCTCACTAATGGGCAATGCTTTTCAAAGCCTAGAGAGCATCTGGTATCAGAAAACAAGCCACCTTGGCTTAATGACTGATTAATCACCAGAAATGACACCTGGAATGTCAGTGGCCGAGGTCTAGAAGCAAATCTGAGCAGGCCCATGTTCAGACCTATATCATGATGGCAAGAGAGGCAAAGTAAGTTTATATCTCCTTCCTTATTGTGTCAAGTGGTTGCCGTCCAACAGCCCTGTATAGGGTGGTGAATTCCCTGTGAGGAGGAAACAGTTTTGTAATCACTCACTCAGTTACTGTGACCAGTTTGTCTAGTATTTTGCTGATAAAGTCTTCAAATTTAACTGTAGCCTTGACTCCGTGTCAACTATTTTTAGGGGCGGCTGGAATTTTGTTTTGCCCTGTTATTTGGGATTCCTTTTTGTCTGTGATCTCCAAAGAATTGTCAGTTGTTGTAATAGGCTGTGAGAATAACTTTGAGAAGTAGGAAGAAGAGCCAAAACCAAGACAATAGTGAGATAAGAGAAATTTAGTCCAAAGGAGGAATTTACTTATTTTGAGAAAGTGTCTCAGACTTGAGGCTTCCTTGATATCTTGAACATGAAGTGGTGCATTCAGGGTTTCAAGATTCTGTTACTATAACCATAACACAGTGAACTTGAGCCTGGCAAGTTGGTGTTGCTACTGATACATCAGGATCTTCTATACTGCTGTACTGCTGGTGTTACTTCTTGATGGGCAGGCAGTGTTGATCACGAAGCAGGTTCATACTGGAGGATGGTTTTTGGACTCACAGTTCCTGCTACATCAGTAAGTTGTGGCCTGACCTAGGTAACTAATGTCCTTATCACTACCTGGACTACTATAAAATTCTCCATAGTGGGTGGAGCCAACATATCAAGTATGGGACAACACCATCCATTTAGCCAATGAGGACTGAGTCTGTCAAATTGTAGATCTCCGTCTCTGCCTCAATTGTGCCCTCTTTGACTCAGTCCTTGGTCTGACAGGACATGTGTGTTTCACTCTCCCATCTTGAGAAATCATCTCCACCTTTCTATGGGTCAAGAGTTTGAGATTTGTGAGTTTCTCCCTCAGCTGACTCCTTTCAACATCGTCAGAGTCGCTGGGGTCAAAGGCGGCTTAGAGCTGCGGCTCTAGCCATTCCCTGTGGCCGAGCCTTCAGCTGAGGGCCCTCTTACTACCGAGGGGAGGGTTTCCCTTGCTGCCTGTCCTTGGGAGGTCCCAGCTCCGACTTGCTAATTAGCCAGTTGTTCTGAGGCTTTGCGGGTCTGGCCCCGGAGTTTGGGCACACTTAACAAGCTTGCGCCTTACAGCTAATCTCCCTCCGTCTCTCCTGGACTTTTCCCCTCAGTCACAGGAGCAATCCGCTCGGGTGACCTCCGGCCAGAAGAGCCTTGCGCTCTCCTTTCCGCTTCAGCAGAGGCAGGCAGCTTGGACTAAACAAAATCAGCAGGAGCTTTTTCAGGAGCTTCCTGCCTTGCCTGTGATAAGGAATCCTTCAGCTCCACCCATTGCTCAGCCACCTCACGTGGGTCCTAGCCACCCCAATCGGCCGCCTTCTTACAATGACCAACATTTCATGCATGCCTTTGCTGGAGTCGGAAATTTTAGAGGGCCACAACATTCTCCGTGTGGCAGTGGCCATCTTGTTGAAGGCCAAAAGGCATTTGGTGCAGCGGTGACCATTTTGTTTTTGATGATGTGACAGGCAAGGTAGTGGTCATTTTGAGTCCTCTGAAGGACATTACACAAGGCGGTGGCCATTTTCTGTGTCATTTGGCCTTCTCAAGGCCTCTAGTATGGCGGATGACAGTGGGCAGGCTAATCCCTCCAAGTGCTGATCCACCAAATGACAGGAGAAGGCCCACGTTCCCTCAAACCCTTAGGGGGAATTGAGCCACTCCTGGGGCCCTGCCAGCCAGGACAGGGTGTAAAATCTGCCTCCTGCTAAGAGCCAATCCCTGTCCAAGGCCTCCAGGGCCATCCAGAGGAATGAATCCCGCAGACACAAGGCCCTGGAAAAGATCTGCGCCAAATCCAGCCGCAGTCAAGCCCCAGGCTCACCTGGTCATCCCATCTATACCAGTCGGCTGGCTAAAGATGGCGCAGACCTGGTACAGGCCGATCTGGCCCTCTATGACCACTCAGTAACTCTTTTACTGGACAGTCTAAGCCTTAATATCTTGGATGCTGATCCATGTGGTCAAGCGGAGCCCCATCCTCAACAGGGAACAGGTTGAGCTCCCGTCAGGTCTTTGCCCCCCACAATCTTCACTCCGACAGCTGCTGGGCTTCGCATCGCTTCACCCTCCAGGGCCCCTGATCCTGACATGCAGTGCCTCCTCAATGAGGCCATCAGACAGGGCATTGAGTCAGGAATGAGACAATTGGGCTGGCAGGTCCCTTTATGCTCTGTAATGGCTGGTCCGTCAGCTCCCACTACCACATGGACACACGAGGACTGCCAGGGGTGGTATTATGATTCCTATTCCCTGATCGTTCCACAGGGTCTCACTCACAAGAGTTCATGGAGGAAAGCCAACTAAACTAGGGTCCCGTCTCAGAACCCCCCCACCTCATCTATACTGTTTCATCCAGGTCTTTTCAAGTTGCTGCTGTCCAAGGCAAAGGCCACTGCCAACCTGGATCCTCCCTCTGTGCCCTTTGACCAGAGCTCCAGAGCAAGAGACGCTCTATTTGAGGAAGCCACAGCAGAAACTGAAGTCTTTCCATCTCCCCCTCTCTTTGTGGATGCCGTCCTAAGGCAGTGGCACCTTCTGGCCTCTGGACCTGTTCCGTCGCTGGCAGACAGACACTATTACAATGTAACCACAGAGCTCGAGCAACATCTCCAGCTTCCCTCTGTGGATGCTCCAGTCTCAGCCTTATATTACACAGCCAACATGCCAGGCGATCCTGATGAACTGCTATGGCCTGAGGATAGGAGAACAGAGCAGGCACTTAAGAAAGTACACCAGGTGGCTGCCTGGGCCATTAGGGCGTCTACTTCTGTCTCCTTTATTTCCCGTACTTCACTGAAGTAGCTCAGGCATATCAGAAACGGAAGGGGGACCTCCTCACTTCGATCAACCTCACTGAGGCTTACCTGCATGTATCCATTTGGCCTTCCCACCACAAATTTGTTCTATGCAGGTATTCATTATGAGTATAGAGCCCTCCCATTTGGCCTCTCCTTAGCACCCAGGATGTTGGCTGTAGTGGCTATTCACCTCAGAGCCATTCCTGTGCATGTCCAATGTTACCTGGATGATATCTTAATCAAATCTTCGTCCAGGCACCAAGCGGTGCAAGCCATCCAGGTAACAATTAACACCCTTCGACACCACGGGTTTTCGATTAACCTTGAAAAGAGTCATCTCTCTCCAGCCACATGCCTGACCCACCTAGAAGCCATTATGGATTCTCTGGAACAACAGGACATTATTTCTGAATTAACACATCAGGTCCTACAGCAGCACAGGACCCCACTGAACCTGCTTTCCATGCTCCTGGGTAAAATGATTTCCACCATCAATATTACCCCTTGAGCACACCTGCATTCCAGGGAATTGCAATGATTTCTCTTACCCTTCCAGAGGGTGGGATGCAGCACGTTGGTGGCCAAAGTCCTGGTGCTTTCGGATATCTGTTGATCGCTTCGGTGGAAGAATGCAATCTATTGTCTGTATCGGTGGACCCCATCTCTGGGGTGTCCAGTGTGACAGTGGAATGCCTCAGCTGGACAATGCTAGATCAGGCAGAGTGGAGCATCTCTCCCTCTATATTCAGAGCCTTGACGAACTGGTTCAGCCTGCCTGTGGCAGACCTCTTTGCCACCCCGGAGAATGCCCAACTGCCCAAATTTTATACATGATACAAGATCTAGGGCACAGAGGGAACAGATACTCTCCAGTGCAACTGGCCGCCCAGCCTTCTGTATGCATTCCCCCTGCTGCCTCTCCCGAAGGTCAGCAGGAAGATCCTGGAGGAGTGGGCAGAGGTGCTGCTCCTGGCTCCTCACTGGCCCCGGTGGTCTGGTTCGTGGACCTGAAGTCTCTGTCAGTTTGTCAGCACTAGCAGATCCCTACAACAGTGTCTTCGCTCAGCCAGGATTCAGTGGTCCACCTGGACCCCAAGTGGTACCAACTGACCAGTTGGCACTTGAGCAGGGTGCTCTGAAGCGCCAAGCCATGTCTGATTGTGTCATCTGAACCCTCCAGGCCTCCAGGAGGCCTTCCACCGAGAGGATTTACTCTGCTACCTGGACGGCCTTTTGTTTCTGGTGTTCCAAGGAGGGTTGCTTGCCAGTTGACATGACTATGGCTGGAATTTTTGAAGCAGGGGCTGAACAAGGGGTTATCGCCCAACACAATCAGAAGGCAGGTGGTGGCCTTATCCTCCGTGTTGTCCACTGGCTCTCTAGAATTTTTGTTGCAGCACCCCACAATACGCAGGTTCTTAAAGGCGGCTACTAATCTGTGCCCTCTTGTGGTTCACAGGTACCCCTCATGGGACCTTACTAAGGTGCTCACCTCATTAACGGGGTTTCCCTATGAGCCTTTGAGAACATCATCTCTTCGCTACCTTTCTTGTTAGGTGGTGTTTCTGGTGGCGATCACCTCCATCAGAAGGATTTCTGAGCTCGTTGCCCTACCGGTTAGACAGGAGCTCTGCATTTTCCATACTGACCATGTCATCCTCTGTCTAGACCCTATCTTTGTGCCCAAGGTGAATTCCCTCTTTCACAGGGCTCAGGAGTTTGTCCTCCCAAATTTCTGCCCTAACCCCTCCCACACCTTGGACAGACAGTGGCACACCCTTGATGTCCGATGGGCCCTCACAGTTTACATCAAGCACACATCCACATTGCGCAGGACAGCGGTCCTTTTTGTCTCCTTCCAACCCAATTCCTTGGGCCAGAAGTTTTCCCCTTCTACGATTGGTCAATGGTTGCATAGTGCCATAGCAAAAGCTTACGACTTCCAGTCCCTACCCAGACTGAGCCGTGTAACAGTGCACTCAACGTGCAGTGCGGATACGATGGCAGCGTGGTCCATGCAAGCATCCATTGAGGAGGTCTGCAGAGCGGCCACCTGGGCCTCACCAATGCCCTTTATCCACCACTACAAAATTGACGTTTTTGCTTCAGCGGAGGTGGAGGCGGCATTTGGTTGCCAGGTGGTTCAAATGGTGCACTTGCAAACCGTGAACTCCAACCAGACTTAGCCCTCCCTTTGGTATGTCCCATACTTGGATGTTGGCTCCACCCACTATAGAGAAGGGGCATTGGTCCTTACCTGATACGCCTCTTCTCGTAGGGTGGAGCCAACATCCAATCTCACCCAAGGTCTGTCTGGTCTGTGTTCTGGGATATCAAATTGTGATCTTTTTGTTTTTGAGTGGAGCTTGGGAGGACACATGCCGAGTCTGTCTATTGGTCTTCGCCAAAGAGGGAGCAATGGAGGCAGAGGCGGAGATCTACAATTTGACAGACTCAGTCCTCATTGGCTGAATTGACAGTGTCATCCCATACTTGGATGTTGGCTCCATCCTACAAGAAGAGGCGTATCAGGTAAGGACCAACACCCCTTTTCTTTCAGGAGATGTCCTTAAAGAGGATTTTGACAACTAAAGTTGGTTCAAAATGCACTAGCCTGCATACATTAGGAGCACATAACACCATTTTTTTCAGATCCAGCCTTGGTTGCTATTTGATTTCGATGTCTAGTTTAAGGTGCTGATTTTGACCTAGAAAGGCTTTGGTACCTGGATATCTTGAGGATTGCCTTTTTACCTGCTACAGATTCTACATTTCTGGAGGCTTGAGGGGAAGCAATGCTGCTTTTGTGTTGCAGCACTGGCATTGTGGCACAGCCTCTCCGTGGAGATCAGTCTATTCCCTCTTTGCTGGTCTTATGAAAGCCTTTAAAAACTCAGATCTCTCTGAGAGCCTTCCCTTGATTTTCTTTGATTTGATGTTGTTATTTTTCCCCTTTGTATTACAGTCGCATTGTTGTGTTTTTATCTTTGGATTTTATATCAATTTTTGTTTGTTTGTGAACTGCTGAGAGGCATTTGATTGTGGTGGCACAAAAACATGTTGAATAAATAAACAATACCCCTGAAAATATCCCTTTTTCCAATATTGGAGGTTATCTGAAGAAGGCTCTCAGGTTAAGATTTAGTGGTTAAAAAATAGGAGAAACGTTCTCAGGCAATTGGAAAGAGACGTGCAGCTGGTACAAGTGGCAACACACTGTGACCTATTTCCACGTCAGCCAGTTGCAACTAGCTGTCAGCCTCTTGAACTAATTGAAACTTTTGGATAAGGGCAGCCCTATATGTAACATACTGCAATAGCACAAACAGAATGCTATCTCTGTATGTATATTAACTGTTTGACTAATTACTGTAAGGCAGTGGTGAAATCCAATTTTTTTTTTACTACCAGTTCTGTGGGTGTGGCTTGGTGGGCGTGGTGTGGCTTGGTGGGCGTGGCTTGGTGGGCGTGGCAGAAGAAAGATACTGCAAAATCTCCATTCCCATCCCACTCCATTCCCACCCCACTCTGGAGCCAGCCAGAGGTGGTATTTTCCGGTTCTCCGAACTACTCAAAATTTCCACTACTGGTTCTCCAGAATCTGTCAGAACCTGCTGGATTTCATTCCTGCTGTAAGGCCAACTGCACATGTGTAAAGTCGTAGTTGAATCATCAACTAAAGGAGATAAAAGTACATCAAGGCTCCTTGGATCTCCAGAGTCAGTGCCAGATGTCTTAAAAATTAATCTCTTTCTGGAACAAGACAAGTTTTACTCAACCAGGCAAAGAAACCATTCAGAAGTAGTCTATCCCTAAATAAATAAATAAATAATGTTTTTTTAAAAATTCCAAAAAAAGTACTCTATCCCTCTATTGACTGAACTTAAACTCATTTCAATAGCATTTATCTAATTCATTTTCATGCCCAGACATTGATTTTGAACACTGTCTTTACTGTCTATGTATTTACAATTAAGCAATCTGTTAATTAATTTATAGTTTTGTACAGGTCCCAAAAATTCAGGGTAATTTTCAACTGAAATAACAACACAATAGCAACTGATAGAAGCCAAACTCATGAAATTATGCATATAACTATCAAACGAAAATCAGCTAGTTTTAATACAACTAATAAAACATAAAATGTGAAAGCAAATAAATATCACTAATTAAGTAAGCAAGCAAGCAAGCTATAACAGATGTTTCAAACTCCATTCATGTTATTAAATCTTTCCAAATGCTCAGGAGCAAAGACACCATCCAGATTCTGCACAGGAGACTCAAGCAGGACTGGCATTATCAAACAAAAATACTTCTCTCTTGCTCTTCCCTAGATCTCTTGCAGAGACCTATAGCATGTCCCCCTGCCACTGACACCATTTGGGTGGGCAAGATCAATTCGAAGTAAATGGTCCTTGAGGTACCTGGATGCCAAGCCATGTAGGGCTTTATAAGTCAATATAAGTTCTTTGAATTGTTTCTGAAAGCCTTTTGGCAACCAGCCAGCACCTGCAGCACAGGAGTGATAACCAAATCAGCTCCTACAGGTAGCTACATATTGTACGGGTTGTATCATTCAAGTAATACACAAAGGTTGCCCTATATAGAGCATATTGCAGTGATCTAACAAAAAGACGTGTTACTGTAAAAACTGGGACATCAGTTGAATCTCAGCAAAGGTTCCCTCTCCCCCGGCACAACTTTGGCTTCCTATCCATCAGTAATTGTGAGTCTAGGAGAATCTCACAGTTGCATGAAGGGTTTCTTCATCTACTGTATCTTCTTGAGCTCAAAGAATACAAAGGTCTGCAGAAGGAGAGAAGCAACAAGTGGCCTGGTCACCTCCAATTTTAATAGTAGAACTAGGCACTTGGAAGAACTGCCTTTCATATTACTGGGGTATGCCCCAACCATCTGCCAGAGTACATATGGACCCATGAGGTGCCTCGGTGGGACCAATTGAGTGGATTCAGCCAACTGTAAGAAGTTTTCCCTCACATCGAAGGAAGAGTTCAGGATGGGTTACTCTAGCCCCATAGCTCTATGGACTGAGTTGAATTTTCTGAGGATCTGCCTCCCTGATGACATTTCTTCAGTCGCTCAACTCAGTCTCAGCTATTAGACGCATTTTTCATTGCTACTTGAGCTCTGGGTTGTTTGGATTTTGTTTCTAGGAACTTTTCCTGGACTTCCCTGAAATTGCTGTTGCTTTTTGGATTTCTCTTCTCTACTGACAGTGAGTGCCTGTCTCATTCGCCTCAGGATGATCGAGCAGGCTGCAATGTTTGCTGCATCGTTTCTTTTTCTCTGTGGGTGACCAGCTGAATACGGAGGAGCAGGGCAGTGCTAGCACTCTCGGCTCTACCGCAAGTTGGTGCCTTCGGGCCAGCCTGCCTGGCGGCTTGCCGTTGGAACTAGCAGTTGCGCCCGCCATTTTCAATCTCAGCCATCAGCTAGCAGGCAGTTTTCCTACTTGCCTCTCTGCTTTATTGGTGTTGGTTGGTGGCGGGGAGCGCACTGAGCAGCAGGGCGCTTGAGATCTTTGCCCTGCCGTAGGATCAGCTGCTGACTTGTTGGGCAGCCGCTCGTGCTGCTATCTTGGGGTGTTCTCTTTTTGGCTCTGGCGGCGACAGAGCTAGCCGGTTTTTTGAAAAAAAAAATTTTTATAAAACGTTTTTTCTTTAAAAAAGATTTTTACAATCTACTTATTTGACTCTTATCCCATGTTCATTTACATCCATTTCACATTTGTTTGTCCCTCTTTTGAATTTACATTTAGGTAAATATATAATATTAACATATAATATAAGCACATAAACATGTCCTTAATTAATTTTCTCTTTATGTTAAACAACAATATTTTCCTTACCTATATATCATTTTTACAATAGTACTGTTTTAATACAAAAATATTTCATTTTTACAATTATTTAGCAGCTTTTCATACTTCTATACCTTCTTGGATTTTATAACCTATAGATCTGTTATTTAACCATTTATACCAGTCATCCCATATCTTGTAATATTCTGATTCTTCTTCAACATTCATTTCTCTAGTAAGCCTATCCACCTCTGCACACTCTAAGATTTTTTTAATCACACAATCCTCTCTTGGTATATTATTATTTTTCCAATTCTGTGTGAATATTATTCTTGCTGCTATGATAATGTGTAAAATTAAATACTGGTTCCATGTGAATATCCCTAGCAGAAATAATTCTGGTTTCATTTCTATATGTTGATTTGTTATTTCTTCAATCCATTGCCAATATTGTTTTGCTTTGGAACAAGACCACCACATATGGTAGTATGTTCCTGTATTGTGTTTACATTTCCAGCATTCTAACGATACATTGGAATACATTTTTGCAATCCTTGCTGGTGAGAGATGTCATCTATAAAACATTTTATAAATGTTTTCTTTATATAGTGAGACTGAAGGATCAGATTTCGTTTTTTCAGCCTGCACTGACAATCCGGCTCCTATGGAGGTTTCTAACGCAACCGCCTTGCTGAGTTTTCCCATTTCGTTTTAGCTGGCTATTTTAATTTGGGTGCAAACGCCATTTTGTCTTCAGAATTTTTGGTTCAAATGCCATTTTGATTCCTAACAGTACCTTTGGATTGCTGTCTGGGCTGTGGCTTCCATTTTGTTTTTGCTATTTTGACAGCACGGCCTTGTGGCTTATTTATTGCCCCTTTGGCTGATAACGATCACTTCTGGCCCCATAATCGTTGGCTGGATGGTGCCCCCTCCTCTGGGGACAGCCAGCTACCATCTATGGAGTCAGGCTTGTGCACTGAGTTCGAGACTCACCCATGGTCACCTTGCAGTGTTCACCTTTGGAAGCCTCAGCTGCTTAGACTGGTCGATGTGCTATCAGTCCACCTCACAGGCTATTTACACCTTACTGTGGGAGAAGGGGTCCCTGACTTTGGCCAGAATCCTCTCTCCATCGGTGCAGGAGCAGCGGCCTTTGGCATAAGCCTGCCTCATTTGGGTGGCCTCAACAGCAGTGCTACAGATCCTGCCTCTACATCCGCTTTGGCAGCAGCACTTGCATAAGTCTGCCTTCGACCAGTAGCCTGCATAGGATACTCTCACAGGTTTGGCTGGGTCTGCTTCCCCATTCTTCCTGAGCCCTTCAGGTATTAGGCTGCAGCCTCGGGCCGGCCCTCTCTAGGCAGGGTGGGGATGACAGGCCTCAGGGTTGGATTTCTTATATTAATTCGCTTCCTTTCTTTCTCCCTCCAGCTCAGGAGGAATGGGGAGACTGCCTCCACCTCTCACTGCAAGGGCTCCTGGTCCCCCCGTTCCTGATAGGTTGTCTAAGGTCCCAGCTAAAGCTCGATCGGCAGCCTGGTGACCACAGAAAAGCTCAAGGCGAAAGCCCTTGATCATGCCAAGCCATCCAGAACAGAGCAAAGGATGGCTCGTAAGAGACAGAAGGCCCTGGAGAGGGAATTCGCAAGACCCGAGGAGAATACAGGGAGGGTCAGACTGGTGGGGATCCGTTCGGACCCTTCCCTAGTGTCTTTTTCCTTGCAGCCTGTACAGCTTGGAAAAGGGGAGTTCGTTTCCCAGGCGGTGCTGCCTGTCTCTGCAGTCTTGCTGGCTCCAGCTACTTTTGCTCTGCAGGATCCTTCCCCTGCCATGATCATCCCTTGTCCCGCTCCCTCAGCTACCTTTACCCATACTTTGGCGGGGCTCCACCAGAAGGAGATGCTGACACAGGACATCTTTCCTTCTGTGAAGGCTTGGCTGACGGCAGCCATCCGGGAGGGCATTGCAATGGAACTGCATCAGAGGCCCTCCCCCTCAGCTGATACATCTCGTCTCGTGGGCTACAAGGGGTCCTTGGGGCCAACTGATGACTATTCTGCTTATCAGGAGGCCTATGCATCTGACTGTTCAGTTGCTAGTCAAATTTCCCTCTCGGAGGGTG
>JANHGD010002148.1:117922-130801 GCA_027560375.1 Imantodes cenchoa
AACAGCTGAACTGCTGAACACAGTCAGCTAAAGTGGCCTGCAGTACTGCACTCTAACTGCTGTGCCATCTCGGCTCTAGACTAGTCTGGTTTTAAATATGAAAGCTCGATGGCACTTGGCCAGTCACTTTCTCTCAGCCCTAGGAAAGAGGCAATTCAAACCACTTCTGAAAAACTTTGCCAAGAAAACTGCAAGGAATCATCCAGGGGGTCTCCAAGAACTGGACATGATTAAATAGAAGAAGAAAAATGCTGATGCATTCCCCAACATTTTCATTGAATGTTTATTGACTATAATTTCAATTATAAGAAATTGTCCTTGATTTGAAAATTATTTAAAAATATAATGAGATAATGTTTTGGAAGTCTTGTTAAATCTCTCATAAAACTAATTAAAGCAAGATGTTTTCTGAGATGGAGTCCTGTTCCTTTCCCTCTCTATCTCACATGAGGTCTTTTGCAGATCTCCCGAATTTTTCAGAGTATAAGACACACTAGAATATAAGACGCACCTTAATTTTGGGGGAGGAAAACAAGAAAAAAAAGAATTCTGTCTCTGTCTACCAGCATCAGAATTAGTGGCATCCTCATTTCCACTTGGATTTTGATAATGAGCAGCACAGATCTTTTTATCTGTTCCAATAACAAAAATGAATTTTGCTTTCTAAGATTACAGAAATGTGAAGTGAATAAGAAATTACAAGTAGTCTATATGATTGTATAATCTTCTGTGTTTTTGTATTATTAATAAAACATATTAGTAGCAGATATGCCTTGGTTTTTCAGAATCCACTTTTGTTGCATAAAGTAAATCTCAGATTTCTGCTATGGAAGTGGTCAGTTTAGTTGCATAAAGTGACTAACTAAATTTCCCAAGAAAAGCCTCCTCAGCAGGGGTGGTTTGCCACTTACCTGGACTACCGGAGCGTGCCACCCACTCGCGTGATTTTTGGCTTCTGCGCATGCGCAGTAGCCAAAACATTTTTTAAAAATTGCGCCGTGACTCACGGCCCGGAGCTGATGGCTCCGGAGCCATGAAGTCATTTTTGCTGTTCTACCCCCACGCAGTGTGGACCGTAGGGGTAGCAAAACATCCCTGCTCCTCAGGTAATACTAGGAAAACTTAGAAGAATAATGAGATTTCTTTAAAGCACATATTCTTCAAATCTTAACTGAGACTTTCTGTTTTATCATGCATCTGTTGACATTTTTTCTGCAGAAATTGGGATGGAATTTAACTGGAGTGGGTAAACATGCTACCAGGCTTCCCAGCAAGCCCCTGTGCCTTTGATTCCTGAAGCAGCCCAGGGAACTGCGTTGAAAGCCTTTTAAACAAAAGTGTTTTCAGGTGGCAGATTCCCCTCCCCGGTTGCAAAAAGGGTGCCTGAAACACGAGGGTCCTGGAGGAAAGAGTTTTAAGGTGGCAGTTTCCCCTCTGCCACCTTAAAACTCTTTCATTTAACTTTCAATGCAGTTCCCTGGGCTGCTTCGGGAATCAGGCTCCGACCGAGGCAGCAAAGGCACAGGGGCTTGCTGGGAAGCCTGGTAGCATGTTTACGAAATGGCAGGTCCAGGAGGACTGAAGTGCTGCCTTTCTATCGGGCCTTGCGTGAGAAAGCCCAGCTTTCAAATTTCCCAGGACGCTTTGGGAATCTGGCTCCATGTGGAAGTGAGTATCCCTGCCGCCTGGAACCACCCAAAAATGCAACGCGCAGAGCAGGTGGGCGGAACGATATTCAGAGTATAAGACACGCCCAGATTTTTACCCTCTTTTTGTGGGGGAAAGGTGCTTCTTATACTCCCGAAAAATATGGTATATGCTTTATATAATAAACAAACTGTGAGATAACCTAACAAAGTTGTTTGAATTAAAAGACATACCAGATTCTTCTGTGTAATGGCTGGCATGCTTATATAACAGGAATGCTTAAAGCTGGCGAAAGGGTGAAAGAAGATTGAGGGTAAAGTATTTTCCTTTGTGTCCATGAAGCAATGCTAATTTGGATTCCATTTCCTTTATAATTCTTTTCACTAGATTTAAAATGTTTTTGGAAAATCTATAATGCAATTGGTCACATTTGCTGTGAAGTGGACCCAGATGCTACAATGCTTCTTTCTGCTTGACTTGATTATTCCCACTTCTCGTTTGTAATGTTATAATGGATAATCTGATTACAATTTAACTTCATATGGAGAATGCAGCTGAATAATGGAATGACATTTTCACTTGTGAAGATGTTGGGAGTTTATTACCCAACAGTAGTAGCTATTAAATAGATTAAAGACAGGCAGATTCAAATTCAAAAATGCCATGTTCATAAAGGCTTTCAAAAAATATTAATCCATGGACTAAGCGTAAAGTAGTAAAAAACCAGAAATGTTAAAATAACTCAAATGAGTGGCCTATTCTGATCAAGATAGGGATTCAGAATAATGACAAAGTTGTAAATTTGAAGGTAAAACTTTATAAAATATTGATGAGATACTAACACTAAAAAGGGAGATATAAACAGATATTCAGACAGACAGATTAAGTTCAGTAGAAAGAAAAGATAAAGGTCAGGGACTAAATAGCAAACACATCTGCTAGACATCTGTCAAGTAGTACAGATAGAAAGTGTAAAGGTAACTTATCACACAAATTCCTAGTTGATAGATTCCATTTCTTCTCTCAGCAGAAAGCTTATATTAAAGTAGCAGTTACCCAGTCTTATAAAATTGGTGGTTATTGTATGTGATCTGGCTGTAAACTCCGTTAGAAATGCTGGACTATTTTCATTCACAAGCAGTCCCTTCTGTTGTGAATTTTCATTTACAACAGCCCCTGAATGGAAGCATTTCAACTTGTCTCCAGTTTCTTATATTCACCAGTACTAATTCTGTTCAGAGGAACTAATTGGGGCCTTCTAGTGAGTTTAGATCAGAGTCTTCAGCAGTGGATAATCAGCAGATTTATTCTGAAGATCTATCTATGGTCACTAAACAGCTCTGAAATATACTGTTATTGAATGATTTTACTCATACAATTTGTATGCTAAGCTTGAGAGCCATTGAATTTACCTGATTTGGATTATTTCGGATACTGTATCTTTTCTGAAGGTACTGAGATGTATTTTGCCAGAATGGATTCTATTCTGATCTGGCAGACTTATGTTTTGGATGTTTTGTAATTTTGGGTTTCATTATTGACCTGGTGTTTAACACTAGTTATCATTTACCTTTTCTTAAGAACGGTTTATGTCATTCCTTCTAAAGGACATATCTCTCACAGCAGAGACTGCGTATCTGTTCATATACCTTGTTTTCCAATATCAAGTTATGCTCAATCCAATATCCCAGATATTGGTATTCATTTTATTTTGAAGACTAGTTTTGGAGTGGTCTTTGTGAACTTCCAAATCTTAAATAAACTCATTTTTAATTTGGAACTTCATCTATAATCTAGTGGTAAGACGGATAGGACAGAAGATACTCTGGAGCCATTCCTTTTTTATATAAACTATGAGTGATACAACTGACCCAACCTATTGCTTATGGCTGAGTTTGCATATACCAACTTGGTTCATTCTTCTACTTACTTATGACAGTTCCAAGGATGTTACGGCTACCACCTATGGCCGTTGTCAGAGACTGCTCCACCCTCCTTTATCTCTGAATGTAGAGTATAAGTTTTATGGCTAGGCTTCTTACTATTGTGCTGGTGTAAGTCAGCAGAAGGAGAGACAAAAGGATGGGGAGAAGCTCTGTTATAACCTTGGAACTGTCCCAGAATGGTTGCTAGCCAGGAGCATTATGGGGTAAATGAAAGTAGCCTAGTATATAGTTGTGGGAGACTAAAACCCTGGGTGGGGGAACCAACCTCAGTTGCTAGGGATCATACTGCTGGTTTGAACTCTAAAAAGAAGGTTGGGAGGGTAGAGATGGAGAGGCGTGTTGTCATATTTGCTCCTGTGCTGCTCTAAGGCTTTGAGGTAAAAAGTGCCATTGGAGAGTTGGTGTGGGAAGTTGGCAGCAGAAGAAAGCCATTACTGTATATGTGCAGGAATCAGTTCCTGACCTCAGAGAGAGAAGATAGCTGAAAGCTTCCCCAGGAGAAGAGAAACGAAAATCCATACAGAGGCATGTCCTCCACTCCAAAGTTAGGACTACTTGCAGACAGAACTGTACAATGTTGTACATAGTAAAAGAAACAAAAAGCTTCTCTCTGCCTCTGTGAAAGAATTGTCGTCCTTAAATATATACATATATCCACAGTTACATTGTGATATTGACACTTTGCAATTTAATGTCACTTCTGGCAACACATATACTCCTCAAGGAATGAATGGATCCTACAAGAACTTCCTACTTAGGCATTGCTAATCACCCTCGCCAAGGACATGCTTTCACTGTAGTTTGGAATGCATATAGTGAGCTAGTTCCTGTTCCCAACATGTCCCACCAAGAAACTGTGTGCCAAATACATCCAGAGTCAGTTCTTTGAGGAAGGCCAGATCACGAAACAGACAGGAATGGTGCTTGTATGGTATACAAATAAAAACCGTGAAAGACTGTCTTAAGTTTTTCTCTATCCCATTTTATGCTAAAAATTTTTTTAGGTAGGGGTACTTTGTATGTCTTTCTCACACTTTTCAATTTCTGGATTGCTTCTCTAGGTTCCTCCTTAATAGTTTTTTCATACCTTCCCCAATGTCATCTCTAACTACTTTGAACCCATTTTTATTCTGTTTTCATCTGGTTCTTGAATGCCCGGTGTGCCCCTTATGTTTCACTATCCCACTGCTTCCTCCGTTAGAGGAGGCGAAAAATTTGAATCTCTATTTTGGATTCCTCTGACGTATGATCTGATAACAAAGGACAAATAGGGTAGAGGCACCGTGGTGCAGGGAGCCTAAGCTCCAGCCGCTTGGCTGAGGCTGGCAGCCATGGGTCTGCACTCACTTGACAGACTGCATTCTCTGACTCAGGAGCACGCTCCTTCGAGTGTCAGCAGCTTGGTGCGGCTTTATCAGTGGCGGCAGTGGCTCGGGAGGGAATTTTTTTCCTATCAGATTTATTTGCAGAGAGAGGACTCACTATTGGGGTGGTCAAGATCGCATTCCCGCCTGCCACCCTTTGCTATAAAGCAACACCTGGCCACAGAGCAGGAGCTCTAGCCACCCTCAGCCGGGAGAGTTATCTTTCGGCACCTGGACTTCTTTCATTTGGCTCCAGGATCTCCAGGACTGTTTGCCCGCATCCGATATGAGGGCACACTAGGACATCAGTAAACTCCTCACCACCGCTCAGTATACAGCGGACGCCACTCTACAATCGGTGAGGTTTGCCTCCAGAGCCATTGGATCTTCCATTGTAGTTCACAGACTGCATTGGTTATGCTCCTGGCAAGCGGACATACACCGCAAATGGCATCTTGCTACGGCTCTTTTTGACAGGCGCCAACTGTTCAGAGCTGCCCTGGACCCAATATTGGTTGAATACAGGGATAAGAGAAAGATCCTCCTGTCCTCTGCTCGGCAGAGCTCCTTTCATCAGGGACCTTACTCTAGGCCACCCTTCCGCAACCAAGACCAGGCACCCTCCTATCCTAAGGCTCCAGGTCAGTACGGAGCTAGACAGAGGTTTCCCCAAGACAGGTCTAGCAGGGGCAAGCAATCTAGACAGCCCTTTCGAGAGGAGGAGGTCACTTCTTCCGTCGCACAAAGTGAGTTCTCGGATAACTCTCCCATCGGCAGCCATTTGGCACTCTTCGCCGACAGGTGGGAGGCGATTATGTCCAATGCATGGGTCAGGGAGACAGTGAAATTGGGCCTCTCCCTATAATTTCTATCCATTCCCCCCGAGTTCCATTCCTCCATTATTCGATGCCTGCTTTCAAACAATCCCGATAAGCATGTCCTCATGACAGCTGCCATCAACCACACCACCTGCGAGCTATCCAAAAGGTCCCTGAGGACCCAATTGGGCAAGAGTTCTACTCCATCTTGTTTGTGGTTTCCAAATCTTTGGGATGGTGGAGAGCCATTCTTGACCTGAAAAGGCTGAACCATCATATTCTATACAGATGGTTCAAGATGCACTCACTTCAGTCCATCTTGGCCTGTGTTTGGAGGGGGGACCTCCTCGCTTCAATCAATTTGACGGAGGCTTACCTCCACATTCCCATCCTTCCCTTACACCAGCAGTACCTACGGTTCTGCTACGGGGGTGTCCATTACCAGTATAGGGCTCTGCCCTTTGGCCTCTCCTCCGCCCCCAGAGTTTTCATCAAGGTGCTGGCAGCCTTAGCAGCCCACATCAGAAGCTTTCCTGTGCATGTCCACTGTTACCTGGATGATATCCTCATTTTGGCCTCCTCCATGCAGCAAGCCAGGCATGACATCCAGGTAAACATTGACACCCTCAGCTACCACAGGTTCTCCCTTAATCTGGAGAAAAGTCATCTCTCCCCCTGTATGCCTCACTACCTTGGCACCATTGTCGATTCTCTGCAGTCGGGAGTGTCAGGACAGCATTCGTGATCTCGTGTCCTCTGTCTTGCAGCAGCGACGGCCCCCCCGCGAGTTGCCCACCGGTTGTCCATCGGTTCCCCACCTGGGATCTGATGAAAGTCCTGAATTCTCTGACGGGGGCACCTTAAGAGCTACTCCACACCTCCTCCCTCCATTTTCTTTCCTTTAAAGTGGCCTTTCTGGTGGCAATCACTTCAGCCAGGAGGATCTCGGAGATAGTGGCCCTTTCCGTCCGCAATGACCTTTGCATCCTCCTGGATCCCACTTTTATTCCTAAAATAAATTCATGATATCATCGGGAGCAAGAGATTATATTGCCTAGCTTTTGTCCACACCCTTCCAGATCCCTGGAACGCAAGTGGCAGACCCTCGATGCAAGGAGAGCCCTCTGCATTTATCTCAAGCGCACAGAGTCACTGAGGACGTCCGAAGCTCTTTTCGTCTTGTTTCATCCTTGGGCCAGGAGGTGTCCTCCACCACTGTGGGATGGTAGATCCGCACTACCATTGCCAAGACATATGACTTATTGGCTGCACCCTGTCCTCCAGGGGTGACAGCTCACTCTACCTGCAGCGCAGCAGTCTCCGCTGCCTGGTCTACCCAGGCTTCCTTAGAGGAGGTCTGTCGGGCGGCTACCTGGGTGTCCCCATCCTCATTTATCCATCATTATAAAACTGACGTTTTGCTTCTGCCGAGGCGGCCTTTGGTCGCAGGGACCTCCAGCAAGTCCTACTCAGTAATGGCCAAGGGCCTTCAGCATCCCTTCCCGCTGGACACTTAGCTTTGGCAAGTCCCATCATGGATGATAGCTCCACCTACTATGGAGAAGGGGCATTGGTCTTACCTGATATGCTCCTTCTCATAGATGTGGAGCTATCATCCAGACCCTCCCATTTACTTTGGCTTAAGGTCCCGTTGGGCAGACTGTTTTCTTCGACTTAGGTTCCGAGTCCTGTGGAGCAAACTAATTTCTTGCGGAGAGTTATTTCTTCCAGATTTCCAACTGCACACTCTTTTGATGACCACACCTTAAGTCTGTGCTTCGTCTTCGTCAAAAGCGGGTTATGGAGACAGAGGCGAAATTGTCATTCAACAGACTCAGTCCTCATTCTCACATTACTGCTCTTGACCATATTTAGCAACTAGCCTTTAATTCCATCTTTGTGCAATCCTACTTATGTTATCATATTCTTTCTGTAAATCAGCAAACTTTTTTTTCATACTCATAGATTTTTTTTCAGTGAGTTGAATAATAGCAAAAATCTTAAAACCCTGCACCTAGCATAAACTGAACTTCCCAAATGTTGTTCATTGCTGCAACTGGTATCCAATTAATCAGAATTCCACCTTCTTGAGGTACCCTTAACAAATTACCTGTCTAGTTTTTGCATTCATTCTTGCTAGCTTTCTCTCTCTTTAGAGGACAAACAATGACATTTTGCAAAACTTCAATATCAATGTAATCATTACCCTTCCTTAATAATCCACTTAGATATTTTAACATTTGTGCAGATACATACTTACTGCATCCTTATGATTTTTCAACATCCTTATACAGAATTTATGACTTACTTTTCATCAGTTTTTGGCACACTATCATATGTAACGTATTTTAATTACATTCTTTAATATATCAGTAACACCATCAATACCACTAAAATATTCTTTCTAATACTTCCTCACATTGATATCATCACAAGTAATATCCCTTACATTTAATTCCATTAACTAGCAAATTGTGGACCTTTCTTCATCCATTTCCAAAATATGCTTTTATTCCCATCAAAATAATCCTTCATTTTCTCTTCCTTTTTGAAACTGAATTGTTTCTTGATCTCCTTACTACATTATTTCCTGGCATATTTCGCTCTTTGTATTACACATTATTTTTCTTTTATACTGATTTTTTGCAACAGTCATACTTTCCTGAAATTCACATTCAGGTTTAATTATTTAACATATATGAAATATTACGTTTATATTGGATTAATAATCATTTGTTTATTATGGAGTTTTAAAAAGTATACAGCCAGGCCACCAATCTTAGTTTCAGTCCCCATATTAATGTAACTGTTGTTTGAAAATGAAATGTATAAACATTCATATCCATTATTTCTTATGGTTCTTTTTAACATATTATGTATTCTTGGTTTAGACTAGTACTAGTACATCATTAACTTTCATTTTATCCTGATTTAAGTGAATCTCTCATTATATATGTTAGTAATTTATAAAATCCCATATTCTAACCCCAACCATTTCCACCCTGTTAGCTTAGTTTCAGTCTTTGTTCAAAGCAGCACAAATGGAAATGTCATGCCTTCCCTTTTAAGTGAACTTGCATAACTGGTCAAACTAGATCGACACAGAAGTGTAAGATTTGCTGTTCTTTTAGCTTTGTAGACAAAATGCAGCCCTAATGATGCCTCTGTCTGCTTAAGGGTAGATTAAAGTATATGCTTTTCTGTAGGATAAATGATGTGGAAATCTAATTCACCTTGATGCGTCCTTTCTTTCTTACTTCTTATGTCCCCGTTCTCTCTCCCACCCCTTCCCTTTCCGTCCTTTGAAAGTTGTAGGGAAAAGTTCAAAGCAGCAAAGTTCTCTTTTCTGGCATGCGGAGTGAATAAGAAATTATATGATAGGGGATTGACAGAATAGCATACTGCTGCAGCGAGAATGTTGAGTTGTTCATCAAACCAATGTGGAGAATGAATGGATCAATTCTGAGTAAGCTAAAGGAACAACTAGAGACCACATTTATATTTGGAATGTAAACAAAAAAAACCCCCAAGTGTCCTTTTAAAAATGTTTTGGGATTTTACAACTCAAGATTTCACTAATGGTATTCTTTTTCAACATATATCTCCTTAAACAAGGTGGGTCCAGTGAAAATTAGTTGGGTGGGGGACATCATCTTTTACTCAGATGTAGAGATTTTGAAAGATGCCACTATTGTTATTATTCTACATTATTCAATATATTAAAATATCCTTCCCATACCTTTGCCTTCCAATGTTTAGCAATTGCAGTTATCAGCTATCGTGGCCTTCATCTATTTTGACTAGAAATATTGGGAGTAGCAGTCCTAGGCCATATTTGGAAAGCAAAAGATTAAAAAAATTATACTAGTCTACTTCCCCCCCCCCCCAAACAATCTACATTATAAGTAGCAGCTTCATGAATTTAATATATGTCATTAGTATTAGAAAATGGCTTCAGTTGCCCTGAATTCAAGCTATAAAGCAAATCAGAAATTCTAAAATAAACAAACAAGCCATGTGTTAAATAACATTTTATTCATATTGAAGAAGCTAAGGATTGTACATAGTCCATTCCATGAGCTCATTACTATTAAATCTGTCTTATATAAAACATTTAATCATTGGTGCCTGAATTTGCTGATTTATTGACTCTTTCCATCTCTTTTTCCTCTTTTGTAGTGGAATCATTAGGTTATATATGCTTTTCCGCAAAGCATATTTTTGATTTATTTTTATCCTTCAGGGACCTCTGAAAAAATATTTGTACAACCAGAACATGATTAATGCTATATCATAGATTCAATTTCTAAAAAGCCGATGAAGTTCCATATAGTACAGGACAAAAATTCTGCTATGAATTTTGAATAGAGTGATAGTAAATGCCCAAAGTCAATCAGTGAGCTCAAACGATGTTTGAGTGGCTGGTTTCATACAACAAAATGACCGATACACTAAATTATCTTCATTCTTAAACAAAATATAGTCTTAAAATCTCACTAATCCTGTCTTTGAGGACTATACAATTAAGTCATCATCTCAAGGCAAAAATTGAGCAGACTTACAGCCATTATATAGCACCTGATCATTCCCTTCCCCACCAAAGGAAAACTGTCAGCTTCCTTCAAAAAGATTTTACATCTCTTGTTTAGTTTTCCTGTTCAGATGATCTGTAGC
Organism: Imantodes cenchoa; assembly: GCA_027560375.1. Taxonomy (NCBI): domain Eukaryota; kingdom Metazoa; phylum Chordata; class Lepidosauria; order Squamata; family Dipsadidae; genus Imantodes; species Imantodes cenchoa. The sequence goes on from JANHGD010002148.1 coordinate 128,372, forward strand.
AATCATAAAGACTGATTTACATGTAAAAGAGTTGAGCTAAAATTCATCAAAATTTAATATAATTTCTCATGGATAAAATAAATAGGATTTTTTTCTTACCAAGCTTATTTCTCTTATCAAATCATAAATGCAAGAATATCTATGTCATACCAAAGATCTGTTTTATTAATGACTAATTTATAGGCACTTTCACTATCTGTACCCATTCTTTTCATTTATGTCTGAATCTTTCTACAGTCCAGCCAGCATATATAAGGGTGTGTATGAATAGAGAGCTAAAAACAACTATTTCAGATTTTTTTTTTCTTCATCTACTGAATTGGTATACATAAAAACTTACTATGTATTAGATGTATTAATTTTTAAAGTGCCATGACTTTGGCATATTATTGTTAGTGGCAACTCAATAATCCATTTTGGAACAGACTATGGAGATCAAAGAAATGTCCAGTGGGCAAAACTGCTGAATAAAGTCATTATTATTTATGGGGATTTTACAGAACTTCCCTTAAGATTTTAGTATTAACTTTCCCTCATCTGATGTCATAGTGGATGCAATTTAAATGATTTAAATTGAACAACACATAGGCAACAAGTTTAGGGAGAGTTCAGCTTAGTGTTTTGGGAATTTATTTAGGAGTCAGATCAAATTCTTTTTTAAAGGTGAGGAGTCCAGGTTAAAATGGGAGTCAAAGAGCAAGGTAGTGGATTAAAAAAAACTCTTGTACCTACATCTTAGATTACCAAATATATACCGATATTTTGATATAATTATTTGTTTCTGTTTTACTCAGCTAATCAAATTAATATTATTGTATTATTAGTAAAATTAATAGCTGACTTATATATGTGCTAAAAGGAGGAACTACAGTTTTAAATGTAGTCTTTGACATAAAGAAGCAGTCTTTTCTTTTTGCCAATCCATTTTATCATTGAAGCATCTGACATAAAGGATTGTTTCAATGTCTCCAAGTTGGAACTTCAAACACTCTTTATAAAAGTTCCTTTATCACTGCTATTAACATTAGTTCCTGGCAATTGCAATAGAGTACCTGACTAATTTTAGTGAAAAAGCAATACTAGACCCTCAGAGAACATTTCTGAAACAGTGTTTCAGTTTGAACTGAGTTGACGCTATATTAAAGAAGCCATTTTCACCTCTTTGTAAATGATAGACAGCTGCTAGATCAGTTAATGATCTGTCCTCATGTTTGATGCTTCCTTTTATCATTTCAAGACTTTTCACTGAGTTAGATCTATTGATTTAGTAGTATTAGTCTACTTTCCAGGAATCTCATTTTGCACTGAATGTAACATGCTAAGTGTAATAAATATATTTCAGCTTCCTTTATTTCATAGCAAATTACAGTGTATGCGTGAGGAATAAATATTATATGCATAAGTCCCATATTGTCATTTGGCTTTAATGATACACTATGGGCTCGTGATACCAGTATTGAAAATGTATAATAATTCTCCAGTGAGATTGCAGGATAGGCCAGGAATGGGTGTTGACTTTGTCTTTTTGCCTAGAGACTGAGTCTTAATTTTTATAGCCACGCCCGGTTGTCTCTCTAGCTCCAGTTATTGACTCAGGCCCTGCCAGAGAGAGATGCTTCACTTAGTGGCTGTCAACATCTAGGCAAAAGAACGAGTCATCCAATTTCTGATCTATCCTGCTGCCTTCCGGAGTGATAACCTGCTCTCTACCATTGTCCCAAGTCATCCCAGGTTTTAATTTTGCACCCCGGCCCTGCAGGGCACTCAGGTGGCCTTCCCGGTGCCCCAGATTGCTGCCGACCTTTCTTTTATTAAAATAGTTTTTATTAAGTTTAATTATTTAAAAAATTACACATATAACATACATATAGAAAAAGAAAGAAAATAAATAAATGAATATAAGAAAGTGAAAATAGGGTGAAAAAACAAATTGTAAAAATTTATGTACAATATGCACTAATATGTCAATCAAAAGGAAGATCGTAGTAGTCAAAACAATTACACACCCTTATAAAAATGTAACACAAATTAAACACACCACATAACTAAACACATCACACAAAATTACTATTGATTTTCACTTAAGCAAACAATCACATCTTTCCATTTCTACGTCTCTCTATTATTTGGATTTATCTCATCTTAATTCTACAATTCATTCTCTACTTTATATATTTTCCTATTCCTGTTTCTAAACAAATCTTACTATTCACCTCTTTTGGTTTTTACGGTTTAACCATTCATAAAACTTATCCCAGATTTTATAAAAGTCAGACTCTTCTTTATCTTTTATTTGCATGGTTATTCTATTCATTTCGGCACATTCAAGTATTTTGTTTACAATCATTAGATTTGATGGTACTGTTTCCTTTCTCCACATTTGCGCATAGGTGATCCTTGCTGCTGTCAATATATGTATGGTCAAATATT
>JANHGD010002149.1:2034-12947 GCA_027560375.1 Imantodes cenchoa
GTGCTATATAACAGATATACACATATTTAATTATATTCTATCATATCACCACAATATCTATCAGAAAAAAGATATATCTATTCCTCAGCTTTTGGAATACAGGATTTTTAAAGTATATTTCTGGGTTTAAATTTGAAGGGGAAAACTAGTTCCACTTGAGGAAACTTACCTCAACATTTTACATTCCACATTCTAGACAATTTTATTAAAGCATATTTTCATCTCTATCATCATTAGAATAGATAATAGAATAGAAAAAAAAATCAGAGTTACCAACCACTTTCAATATGTTCTAGTTAAAAATAAGTTTTTTCAAAAGTATTTATATTACCTAGAATTTATAATACTACAAAAATAAAGAGTTCTATATAACATTAAAGACTAAGCTGTAATATAAGCTTAATGGAATACATTATCCTATGTGGGATAAAACCACTCATCTCCTAAGGACGTGAAAAGTAATTTGAGGTGTTATTTACATAATAGTCACTTTTCAGAAGTGAACACATTTTGTTATTCATATTTACCAAAATCAATGTCCAATAATGTTGCGTTTGCACCTTCCACTAAAATTTTCTTTGGAGAGCCATGCAAAGCTTCATGCATAAAATATACCCCATCCTTCACCATCGGTTTGATTCTTTCAGTATAGTCCTAGACAAATAAGAGTGTTGCACAGATTAAAATTAAATTAGTACATTGTGATGTGCAATAAATAGTAAAATGCAATGTAGACATTGTGCTAAATATAGTAACAATAATAGTCATGTAGCTTCCCAACAAGATATCCTTTTGAAATTCAGAGCACTGGATTGTGCCAGTTTGGTGAAAGCTAGCTTAAGTGCCCTGCTTTAAATGAAGTTATGGATGCCACCAATGAGCTATTCTTTGTATGAACGAAATAGGTATATATGAGTGTAACTAAATAATAAAATATTTAAAGGAAACAAGAATGTTCTTTCTTGTATTAAAAATTAAGAACATACCCATTGGATCAAATAAAAAGTCTATATGATCAAACTAATAATATTTGCCAATCAATTACTATCAACAAAATTGCAAATAATAGTAAGGCAATTAGCTATTCCCTCCCTTCTGGCTCATAGTAAATAATATTCTGGGGTACTTTTCCTCTAAATCTGAACCCAGATTTCAGTGTCATCTTCAGATATTTTCAATTTCTTTAATAAATATGACCTGTAATCTTTAAAGTCAATGGTCAACACCACATCCTGCAACATTACATTCTCTAAGGACTTGCTTTTTATTCATTCCTCTTTCTTAAAGAACAGTGGAATGCCTTATTACTCTTCTGTTTGAATTTAGTGCGTTGTCATTTCCCAGTTATCTTCATTAATACACATTGTCTCTATTAGTAGAAAAGTATAATGAATTATAATGATATTATTCTAAGAAGGGTATAATTTCTCTTTAGCAGTGGTTGTCTTTTCAAGTGCCATTCATGGGGTTCTAGTTTGATGAGGTTCCTGGCTCAGAGCTGAAGTTTATTGTTGGGTAGTTATTAGTCAAAATTATGCTTCCAATTCTGGTAATTTCTCCTCCTGGCCACTTAGGATTATCTTGAATTGAATTGAATACTGTATTTGGCCAAGTGTGATTAGATACACAAGGAATTTGTCTCCGGTACAGAAGCACTCACTATACATGCAATGTAACAGAATAATAATACCAATAAAAGGGAGCAGCAAAGAACAAAATAAGTCGGATAAATAATATTATAACCACACTACATGAGTTAATATACAGACATCAGACAGCATTGTGAGAATTTGGATGTTCCGCAGAGCGATGGCATGAGGGGAAAAAACTATTCCTGGGGCTAGTTGTTTTGGCATACAATGCTCTCTACTGCCATCCTGAGGGAAGGAGTTGAAATAGTTTATGTCCAGATGTGAGGGTTCTCCAGATATTTGCTCAGCCTTCCTTCAGACCAGCACAATATGTAGGTCTTCTATGGAAGGCAGACTGGTTGCAATTGTTCTTTTTGCAATCTTAATTATCTCTTGGAGTCTGTACCTGTCCTGTTTGGTTGCTGTATTAAACCAGACAGTTATAGAAGTACAAATTACAGTCTCAAACAGACTTCATTGTACCAAATTTTCTACCAATCAACCCCACTAGGTGATTCTGAGTTCTAACATTATAAAGCAGTGATGGCGAACCTTTTTTTCCTTGGGTGCCGAAAGTGCGTGTGCGCGCACTATTGTGCATGCGCGAGTGCCCACACTCAAAATTCAATGCCTGGGGAGGATGAAAATGGCCCCCGGAGGCTCTCTGGAGGCCGGAAACAGCCAGTTTCTTAACATCTGGTGGGCCCAGCAGGCCCATTTTTTGCCCTTCCCAGGCTCCAAAGACTTCCCTGGAGCCTGGGGAGGACAAAAACGCCCTTCCCCATCCCCCTGGAGGCTCTCCGGAATCCAAAAATGCCCTCCCAGAGCCTCTGTGTGAGCCAAAAATCAGCTGGCCAGCATGCACATGCACACTGGAGCTGAGCTAGGCCAATGGCTGGCGTGCCAGCAGATATGGCTCCATTGCCACCTGTGGCACCCATGCCATAGGTTCGCCATCACTGTTATAAAGGATTGTATAGTATTATGATACTACAAAACAAATGCCTATCCATCCATAAGACATTGATCCTAAAATTCCAATCACAGTTTTTTTACAAGAAATATGAGCTTATAAGAGATAACTTCCTCAAATGAACTTGTCTGAAACAGAGAATTTACTATAAAACAATTTAATCACTAAATACCTTTTCACAGCAATATGCAATGACAATCTTTTGGTAGCACCTCTGAAATCTTTATACAGATATTTATTACTGTTGCCGCTTTCTGTTTTCTTTAAAGCCCTTTCATTAGAGGAAATGTACATAGAAAAAGCCATCAGCTAACAGGCCATTTCTGTGTTTTTACCTTTAATCTTTTCAATTCTCCTTCAATGTCAATCTCTAATGTAGGGTAAACAGACTTGTATTGATTGGCCAGCACTTTGAATCTAAAAAGTAAAAAAAGTTTATATTCTATTGTATGTGTATAAAACATTCACACAAATCTTTGATATAGACTTTGCTTTTAGAAAGTGAAAAGAGAGAAAAGTATAAGTGAGAAATCCAGCAAGGAGTATGAAAATCAGAATCTACAAATAAGAAAACTGATTGCCCTACTAATAAATATACACACAATGTAACATTACACTAGAGAAATCGTTACCTTTCTGAAAATTCATTGAAGTCAGAAACTAGATCACACATTCTGAGCCCACTTCGAGCTGCTTTAGAAGAATACACTGGACCAATTCCCTTTTTTGTGGTTCCCAAGCTTTAAAACACAAAAAAATAAAAACACACACACACATACTACACAATCTGATTGACTCTCAAATGTGATAATTGATTTCTTGTTAATATTTTTTAAAATAAAATTCATTTTGATGGCTTCTACTCGCCACTCACAGGAGTTAAACTTGCTCTCCTGTAAGCATCCAAGGGGAGCATTGAAAAAGGGCAGAATGCAGGCAAGTGGGATAAAAGGCAGACAACCATTGTCAGTGGCAGACTTTTGCAAATACTGATATAAATAATTTAAATATATGTATGTGTATGCAGGTGTGTGTTGGTATGCACACACAGTTTAAATACTAACTTTCTGTTGTGAAATATGATAAACATAAAAATACACATTTATTTTACATTACTGAAAATTTACACAAATTTTACATAGTTTTCACTGAATTTTAATAGTATGATTATTAGCATGTTACAGATTACTTTAACATAAAGTGGTGTGTAAAAAATTGCAACAATGCTAAATTTTAAGGTTATTCAAATTAAAATTATATAGATATTATCATTCAAAGTGTCAAAAAGTCTTCTTTCACAGTTGGAAATAAAGTTTTGTTATCCTAAGTCCTACAGTATATAGGACATACATCTATATCTGTTATCTATATCTTCACCTGACCCTCAAACGATTCAGCTTTTGGCTTCTAACCACAAATAAAGGAAGCAGTTTATATATTGTACTAAACTAAGGTTTTTTAATTATAATTTGAATAAACTAACATTTAAATATAAATGTTGGGTCTTTCAAACCACAATGTCTGAATTCACACAGCATTCTAAGTAGAGGTGGGTTCCTCCCAGTTCGCTCGAACCGGTAGCAACCCGCTGGTGGCATTACAATGATGTCATGGAACCGGTTCTGCTGGTGCCAGTCTGTGGATGCCGCCATTATTATTATTTTTTTTGGAATTTTTTAAAATTATTTTCCTTTTTTTTCCCCTTCTGTGCATGCACAGAAGCCAAGTTTCCGGCGCTGCGCATGCATCGCAATCTTGTTTTCAGCTTTTGGGGGGGGGGAGATTAAAAAATTTTTCAGCACTGCGCATGTGCGCCTGTGCGGCATGGCCATGCGGCGCGGGAGGAAGCGAACCAGCAGTGAGGTAACTTAGAACCCACCCCTGATTCTAAGCCTAAATCAGACAAAGCACATAATGAATTAATGTAATGTATGAGCTCAGCTGCTATATATAAAAAGCAAAAAGAGTTCACTATACTCTGCATCAAAATGCTATAATATTACTCAGCTGATCTGTACCAATATTCAAAAAAAGCTTAACGCACTAAGCCAATGTAAATTAAGCATAAAAGATTCTAATATCTGGGGTTTGTAGTTATTAAATTTTAGTTTAGGCAACTGAATCAAACTTAATCTACACTTCAGATATTGAAGAGAAAAAAAACCCAACCCCCAAAACCAATCTTTTATCTGTGCTTCTGTAGTTTTAAGTGTGACATCACAGGGAACCCTTATTCCAGCATAGAAATCTTAGTAATTAATAAACAATAATATAGTATGCTAATATAATACGTTGACAGCCTAATGTGAATCAAATGATAAAAATACATTTGCCAATTTGTAGGTGCAACTGGGTTTTATTTTGTTCATTATTTGATATCAATAGCTAAAAAAAATTCTATTCAAATAAAAATTATATTTTAAAACATAGCAAATATTAAAAACACAACTAGCCAGAGTTGTTGTTATGGGATTTTTGTATGCAATGATTTAACACCCATACAAAAAATACATCACCAATTATTTGATATCTCCTCTTCCTATATTGTGATAAAAAGCAGATTTCCATATTTTTATTTTGCATTTTTAAAGGGAATTCACCAGGATGGCAATGGTGTTTTTAAAATGGACTTATCAAATATTTGAAAAAAATTGTTTGGCACTGCATGGATGAAACTAAAATCACATTTTAAATATATTCTGCTACTGTACGGGAAGGAAGATATCCAGAAAAAATAGCTCTACAAATTTGATCATTTGTTTTTGGCATGACAGATAGAAACATACACAAATAAAATAACAAGCAAACAAAGAGTGCTAACCCTTTCCTCCTTGAATACATTATTAATGATTAATACTGCCATTTCAACATTTTGGCACAGAGTTAGACACTCAAACAATTTTATTTAATAACAGCTGTTTTTCCTGATTCTGATCAAGATTTCATGATTGTATGTATTAGGTTTAGTTCAGAGTTCTTAATCTCTAGAATGCACTGTTTACAACATGTTGCATTCTGATCCTGAAGGTTCAGATAGATTTTCTGTTTATTGATCAAGAACAAGATACATAACAGGCAACTGGTCTTTACAATCATGTGCTACATTAGAAAACAGAGTGTTTTTCTAATATATTCCTTGAGTTATATGTAAGCCTCCAGGCTTTCAATTTAAAACCAAGTTTACTGAACAATCAATCTGTTGTGTGTATTCTAGTTGTACAATTTGGGTTGCCGAAAAATCTTACTTTTTAAACCTTTAAACTGCCTGCCTCATCAATTTACAAAAATAAGTAGGAATTTATAAATGTTTCAAACATCAAAGAAAAAGTTTCTGAACAGTCTTATTATAAAATGTCCTTAAAATATTCTGGAAAAATTGACAAAAAAGACTTTCATGACATTAAAAAGAGTAAGATATTTGTCAAAGCACAACATACTTTTTCCCTGCTTGCTCTTGTCTTTGTTGTTCTTGAATGCCATCAGCAGCTTGGTGGAAGTCAAATACTAAGGAATTTCAAGAGTACAAAATGAATGGACTTCTATACAAATTTTATACACATTTAAATTTTGGAGTTCCTTATTTTCATTAACAACTAAATATTCAAAATATCCAACAGAAAACACCAGAAGAAAAATTGTTTATAAACTATACACTTTAATTTGGCAAGATTGGAAATGTGGCAATTGTAAACGATATTTTACTATGGTGCAAATAAAAATATATTTTCAAAATATTTTTTTAAACGCCTTCTCAAGCAGAATCTAATAATGTGACAATTGTGAACAGTCTCCGAGTTAAATTGGTGAGGCATTCCTATGCAATTTCATATACAAACATACGGTAACACAAAGAACCCTCTGAAGTTAAAGTTATAAAAAAACCTTTCATGGGCTGTAATGATTGCTTAGTTCCAACTTTTCTCTTTAGTTAACGATCCACACCCAAATCACTCTTGCATAGCCATTTACTTGATAAAAAAACTTCTGATGCCAGTGGAAAACTTTTAAAAACCTATTTAATGAACTGGTATGGGTGAGTTGCCACGAAACAGAACAAGAAGCTTTCCAGATGGCAGACTGCTGATTCCTTACATGGTTAAACAATAAATCTTTAATGTAGCTTATCAGAAATGATAACTGTCATGGAGAAAATCTATGTGATCTGTAGGGTTGAAAGAACCCGATGGCACATAATCATAATCAGTAATGAACGGATAACTATGATCTTGGGAGTGAGACTGTTTAGGGTACCAGCAGGCAACTCTTCCTCATTCATTATAGTACTCCCAGTACATGATAAGCAAGTGACACCTTTGGAACCTACATTTCCCAAAATACCAGTTTTTTTTCCCTTGACTAATTTTTTTTTCCTGAAAAGGTAGCTTCTCATTGCAACTGATTGCATGAATGAAAGGTGCTAAAGAATTGATTTTAAAATCTATCTGATGAAAATATATTTGCTTGAGTCAAGATTTGATTAAGCAATGTAATCAGTCAGCACTTGTTATTGTCAATCTGATGCTAAGAATGAGACTGCAGAAATAAGACTGGAATAAGCATTATTCCCTGGTTAAGCAATTTAGTTGCTAAAGTAACTGGAGAGAAGAATGACCCTGTTGAAAAAGTTATCTTAAAAGATGACAAAAGCCAGCATTTGATTCTACAACACTAAGATAATTTTAGAATCAAAATCTCAGTGAGATTAAGTATAATCAGAAAAAAATACTTTAAGAATCGACAAGTAGTTCATCCAGTAATCATCACTTAGTAAAGAATTATATATATATATATATTGAAGTGAGCGCAATTAATATAATTACTTACCAATATGGGCTCTGTCCGATATAATTAGCCTTTTTTCCCAGCCTTCTAAACCTTTTGAAGAAATATTAGGTAATACTAATTAATGTTATTTGTCAGTGTTTAATAATGCAACCCCATGCATATTTATGCAAGAATAAGTTCCCCTAAGTCACTTTTATTACACTCAAGTATGCATAGGATTCCATCTAACCATCTGGGCTGATCTCAAAAAGCTATGAAGTATCAGTCCTGACTAGTGCTTGGTTGGGAGATCATTTGGGAATTCCAGGCCTTTAAGCGACAGAGCAGAAAGGAAAAAGGAAAAATCCCAGAGAAAGACAGCAGCAAACCATTTCTATATTGCTGCCAAGAAAAGTATATATTGCTACAGCAGTTGACATGTTTAATTTTTTTAATCCATTCTAAAAAGTACCATTTTCACACAATGAAACTTCTAAACCTTGAACTTTCACCAAAAACCTGGGTGGGGTTTCTAACGTTACATCAATAGATTTTTATTCACGCAGTGAGACGTTCTTTTCTTCTTTTGCAAATCCTATGTCTTTCAAAACTGCTCTGAACAATCTTCCTAGGTGATAAAGTTAGAGTTAGAGAAAAGGACTGTGGGATGCTTTTGAAGATGGTTGCAGATAAGTCTGTTTTCCACATATGTGTTTCTATATTTTTCTAATATCTAATAATTATATTTTTATTTTTTCAATGTGCTATTGGATATTATCTAATTTAGCATCATACTAACATCTTTTCCATTTTGGAACACTGTACTGCTAGATATTAGCTGCATGAAACAAATATTTTCTTTTTTAAAAGCCAAAGGGAATTGTTTATCAAATTGCTAATTGAGTATAAGGCAACTGAATGAGAACAGCACCTTATCAAACACTCCGTCCTAGTATACTATTGTGAGAAGACCATGAGACCTACTTCAAATAGTAGCTTACCAAGGTATTCTCACCTTTTCCTTTTTTAACATTTTTCTCTGCTTCTTCAAACAATCCTGGCAGGTGAATTACTACACCATTTCCTGGGAAAAAACATAAAACGGAAAGTTCAAAAAATAATGTGAGGTCTCTTCCAAAGGTCACAGTTTGAAGTATGCTAAAATAATGCAAATACTATTACACATCGTCATATTTATATTTACACATACATCATATATTTATCATGTATTGGTGATTTTGGTTTGCAAGAAACTACTTTTTCTCATCAAGGCAAAGCACTGTTAATTTACTTTCTCACCCTCTCTCCCAATTGCTCCTCCACTGGAGGTCCAGAAAGTTAAAGCAGGGTGGTTATTCATTGTACAGAGATTAACACAAATATAGAGACCCAGTTTACCTAAGAGTAAGCAGTCTCAAGTAGCATAAAACAGCCACCGGATACAGACCGAAGAGTTTGAAGATCTTACTTTTACATTATAGCTGGTTAATATCAACTAACCTCTACTTATTACTTGTATCAGAGCTTACAATTTAACCGGAATTACTTCAATGGTATGTATACTTTTTTTTAGGTTGTCACCATTTAAAACTACCACATTAATGGTAATTTTGAAAGAAAAAAGCCCTGAATTTAAAACTTCTTTCTTCCCCCAAAAACCGACAACAGATAAATAGAAATGGATCTGCCATTTCTTTGGAGAATCTAAGACAGCCTTCTCATATGTTGGGAGTAAATAATCTAATATTACTTTCATGTAAACACAGTAATACTGTTCCATAGTGTCCCACAATGGTATGTGCCTGATCTCCCTCCACCCCAATACACATACAGACACACAGCTTTTGGAATGAAGGACTCATCTAAGACTTTTGTGACTGCTCTCACAAAATGGCCACTACATAGAGGCATATCATTTATCACATGGTTCATATGAGCAGTGGCAACCACTGTGTAAAAGACAAAATTTCCCCCCTGTTTTTATCATCCTCACAATTATAAGCAGCAACTTAGCTTTGTCTTCATATTGGACAAGCAAGAACCTTCCAACTGGCATTTTAATTTTCTAAGAATGTCTAAAGTATCTATGTACAGTCAAAATACATTTTTTCAAAATAAAACTAATAGGCCACACTTGGAATACTGCATTCCGTTTTGGTCGCCACAATGTAAAAAGGATGTTGAGATTCTAGAAAGAGTACAGAAAAGAGCAACAAAGATGATTAGGGGACTAGAAGCTAAAACATATGAAGAATGGTTGCAGGAACTGGGTATGTCTAGTTTACTGAAAAGAAGGACCAGGGGAGACATGATAGCAGTGTTCCAATATCTCAGGGGTTGCCACAAAGAAAAGGGAATCAAGCTATTCTCCAAAGTACCTGAGGGTAGGACAAAAAGCAATGGGTGGAAACTAATCAAGGAGAGAAGCAACTTAGATCTATGTTGGTTAGCCGCCCTGAGTCCTTTGGATAAGGTGGCATATAAATCCCAAAAATAAATAAATAAATAAATAAATAAATAAATAAATAAGAAAGATCTAAGGAGAAATTTCCTGACAGTCAGAACAATTAATCAGTGGAATGGCTTGCCTCCAGAAGTTGTGAATGCCCTAACACTGGAAGTTTTTAAAAAGATGTTGGATAACCATTTGTCTGAAGTGGTTGTAGGATTTCCTGCCTAGGCAGGGGGTTGGACTAGAAACTCTCCAAGGTCCCTTCCAACTCTATGATGATGATGAGGAAGAAATTTTACAATAAATAAATAAATAAAGAAGAAGAAGAATATCCCTGTCATGTAGCTGGGCAGCCTAATCTCCACGTGACAGATGGAAGCGTTCTTAAATCTAACCGAGACAAGTCCTGGCAGAAAGAGGGTCCTATTTTCAGGGGGCTGCCATAAAGTCCCCGCGGCAACCATCCCCAACCTGGTGCCCTGCAGACTTATGGAGGCTTCGATTCTTTATCTTAACCAGCCCCAAACGGAGGAAATCAAAAATAGGTTGAAATAACATTTTTTTAAAAGAACCCACCAGAGGATTTCCCGCCAATACCCCTAAGGGAAACAGCAGTGTTCTCATCCGGAGCTGGGGGGGGGGGGGCGGCCTTCTTTGGTGGGTAAGCAAAATCTTCTCCCACTCACAAAGCCCCCTCCCTCACCGAGTCGCCATTTCTGCCCCCCTACCTTCTCTCTCTCTCCGTACGTCCCTCCCTCCGTTCGTTCGGCCTTCCGTCAGTTCGCAGCGAGGTTCGAATTCCTCGCGCGCCGCGTTCCCTGCCGCTGATTGGTTGACGAGCGCGGAAGGCTTGTTAACGTCATCTAGAGTCGCCGCGGCGGCGCGTGGCTTGGGGGGACATTTTGGAGGCTGGCAAAGACTGCCAAGCGAAGGGCAGTTCCTTTAGGACAGGGGTCTCCAACCTTGGCAACTGAACTGAGCTTGCTGAGGAATTCTGGGAGTTGAAGTCCACAAGTCTTAAAGTTGCCAAGGTTGGAGACAACTGCTTTAGGATGACGTCGGGGGGGGGGGGGGGGGGGGTTTAAAAATATAT
>JANHGD010002149.1:92731-103553 GCA_027560375.1 Imantodes cenchoa
ATTAACTTTTCCTCTGTGCCTAGGAGCATCCTGTCAAAGTCGCCCCTTCCCATTTGAAAACCATGACCTTTGTTGTCTCTTTGAAAAGTATCTTGTATCTGGATATAAGTCCACCAATCTATGTCTATACCCCTTTCGGCCAATTCTTCCCTGGATCTCAATTTTTGTTGATTGTTTAAAAGATCTTTATATTTTATTATCGTGTCGAATCGTGTAAAATTTGGATGACGAATTGATTCGATTGGTGAGATCCAGTCTGGTACTTTTAGATAGTGCTATTTTTTAATGTCTAACCAAATCTGTAGTAAAGAGTTTCTGAGTATATGCTTCGTAAAGTATTTATGTATTTTGTGTTTTTCATGCCAAATGAATGCATGCCATCCTAAGAGGAGGTCATAGCATGTGTATATCTATTGGAAAGAGGCAAGCGGGCAGTAGCTCAATTACAGTATTTCCTTTATAACAGTCAAGTTCGCATCTTAGGATTTTTGTTTTATTTATGAACACATACATATATATAGACACACACACATAATCAAAATGTATTTTGTCTTGGGAATTTAATTACAGCACATACATTGGATATTTTAATAATTGAGAAATTTTGCTTTACATAAATCAACTGGGGAGCCCTCTCATAGTTTAACAAAGCTAAATCATGTTCTTTGGGCTGGCATATGTGTAAAGCTGTTTTAAAATTAGTATGGAAGGTGATAGCACCAAGCTTAGGAATCTGCAGAAAGGGAGCAAGGGGGAAATGATGAAATATGTCTTATAATATCACAGGACAAACCCCTTGACACACATACTTCCAAAATACATTAGGATATCAGTACAAAATGAGAGGGATTTGTACTGTGTCATAGTGACATACTTTTTGTAATTTTTAATCGGGCGATTAGTGGTAGACATTTACAGATCCATCAGACCCTGTTCAATCTTGAAAAATTAAGTAGTTTTTGGTTAGTATTTGGGATATCAGTAGAAGACCTAACAAAGTAGATTAGCAATTTTAAAAAAGAAAAGAAAACCTTGTAAGAACATAATATCAAATATTTTCTCACTGTATTGTTGCCAAGATTATGACATGTAGTCACTCAGAGTTGCACTTATTCTATACTTGCAACCAGAAAAAGCGCTTTAACGACTAAAAAAGAGTCTAGGTATAAGTTGGTATAAGCTTGTAATTGTTTATAACATCTATTTTTGTTTATAATATTCAGTGTTCAGTTGAAATCCTGATGTGTAAGATATATGTTCAATACATGGCATGATGCCGATATTGAAAAATATGGACAATGGTAGTAAAATTCTTCAGATTTTTGAGTGTTAGCAGTCAATCATATTCTGGGGAAATTATTTAAATTATGAATGTGCTAAGTTTGAATCTGCTTTTTCAAGATATGCTTTAATATAATGGGATCAGTGCATATATGATACCTAACTGCTCCAGGAAATTATTAAAGGTATTAAGCGCTAGAAGTATGCCTTCTTAGTCAAGGAACTTGCTGAGTTCTCTGTACACTTTCTAATTATATTTAGGCTGCAGTTTCATTGTCATCCTTATTTCACATTTCAATGGTTCTGTACCTCCAACAACATGTGTTCATTTCAACCTATAAGAACTATATGACGCAATTAAAATAAATACATCCATTATCCCAGCTGCCCTTTGTTCACCTCATTTTTGCGGTGATCAAATTGTAGGTTACAAACTAGGTTCTCTTTATGTATGCAAAAGTTGTAAAGTACAGATAGAAAACCTTTTGCAATAAATGACTTTAAGCATCAGAAAGAACGAAGGGCTAGCACTCTAACAAACACCAGAAGCAAATCTCTTGCGTCAAGGCTATTTCAGATGTCCTCATGCAACATCCATTCTACTATTTAGAGCAATGATTAGGAAGCGGTTTGCCACTATATTCTTCCACAATGTTTTTCTACTTCCTACTCTAGCCAAAAGCATTGGAAATATCAGAGTGGCTGTCATCCAAATACTACCCATTTGTGATCCTGCTTCAGTTTTTTGATATCAGACACAAAAAAGATAGAACAGAGAATGGGGGAGAGCATGAGAAAGAAAAAAATATTTTTTTCTGCACTATAAGTATTCTGTATGGATAGTTCTTCAATTTCCTTACATATATAATGTATAACTTTAATTATAATATAATATTGGGCTTTTGAATAATTTTTGCAATGACTTCTTACAATAATGGGAGATCTGAAAGGGACTGTTTCAAATGCAAATTTCAGTGTTATTTGTTCATTGGAAATTAAAACAAGTAAAGTAAATAAGGAGAAAATTATTGATACTGTCCAAACTCTACTAAATCTTTAATAGCATGCTCTCTCTCTCCCCCTCTCTGTCTCTCTCTCCCCCTTCCCCCACATACATACATACATATACATGGTTTCTGCTCTTAATATATATAGCGATAATACTTTTTCTAAATGTGAAACATATTTTACATGACGTATACCGGTAGTTTGCTATATGTCAATCAGCATGGAGTATTTGAGGCAATACGATACTATTTACAATACAGCACAACACTATTTACAATATAAAGGCAATACAATACTATTTACAACAAAATGTATTATTGTTGTGACCCTTGCTGGAGGCAGACTTGGATAGTGATGAGGTTGGGAAGGAACATGGGCCAGTCCTGGAATTTGGAGAAGACTCTGATGAGTGCTCTGTGTCGGAGGCAGAGATGGAGCCAGGGCCGTCCAACAGTTATCAACTATCTTCGGAGTCATAGTTAAGTGGGGCCTATTCCCTATGTGCGCATGCGCAGAGCTGAGAGGAGAAGAGAGCAATTAAGGAACAGGGGTCCACTTGGGAATAAAGGTACAAGTGGACACTGAATGGCCCCTCCCATAGGGAGTAAATTGGAGCAAAAGGTGTTTGCGGGAGACAATTAGTTCTTGCACCTGGAAGCTATCAGCCTGGCAACTGTCCAAGGACTGATAAGGTCTATTGTTGCAATTCACCCTTGAAAGGCTTTTTGCTGGGATTTTTCTGTATGTGAATGCTAGGAATTCACATTAGCCAAATAAAAAGGGTTTTTTTCAGGACAAGGAGTCTGTTTCACTATTTTGTGAAGCCTAGGTCAGAACCATTATTTACAAATAATAACTTATAAATATATTAATTTTAAAAAAACATAAATCATTTTCATAAAATTCATGTATTAAAACAATATGTAAAAATATCCAAATCTTACGTATTTCATAGTAGTCAATATACATAAACATTAATCCCTGGTAAATGACCTTTGATTAGAAGTGAAGCATAGCTAGTATAATGTAGTATGTCAGTGTATACCATAAGGTTTTATACTATAAACAAATTATTGAATATATAGTGTTTCTCAACCTCAGCAACTTTAAGATGTCTGGACTTAAACTCCAGTGGGAAATCCTGGAGATTGAGTCTATATGTCTTAAAAGTTGAAGAGGTTGAGAAACAATGAAATAGACTGTGCCAGGATGAAGTAGTCATATTCTGCCATCATTGGGAAGAAAAAAATTCCTCAAGGCAAGCAGCTGACTCAATGACTTGTTTAATGAGGGGAAACAAGCTGAATTCACTCATAATGAGTAGCTGTAAACCATAGGTTACACATGACAGCATTGGGTTCCCATAAACTCAATGAACTAAAATTGAAAAAAATAATTTAGCATGATGTGGAAACTAGTAGTCAGATAGAACTAATTATAGGGACACAGATGTTTTTGTTTGTTTATAGCTTCTTTCTCAGGTAGTTCCAGGTGAAAAAAGCCATTGTGCCTTGTACAATGACATGGTAAGCTACATTTACCGACAGCTCATTAGTTCACTCTGGCACACAGGAAGATCCAGGGATCTGACTAAGCCATTAGTCTGGCTTGCTATCTGAATAGATGCAGTTATTGCGTAAGTTGTTTTGTGGCCGAAAGGCATGAAACTCAAGACAAATATGACTTTATTTATTATTAATTATTCGTGCTTATATGCTGCCCAATTCTGCAGGGACTCTGGGCAGCTTACAACATGGGTAAAGCAAACCAAATAACAATAAAAATAACATCAATATAATAAAATTATTTAAAAAGACATATTAAAAATATCAATACAATAAAATCATTTAAAAAGACAATTTAAAAATCCCCCTTTGCTTTAGAGACATTCATACCCATTCATACATTCCCTGGACCACTGCAGATCGTACCCAGCGTCAATGGCCCCAGGCCTGCCGGCAAAGCCAGGTTTTAACATCCCCTTTGAGACACCTTTCTGGAAAAAGATCTGGAACTGATTGCTGGCTGAACTGGCAGTTTGTGATGATGAAGGTGAAAAATCAAAGAAAAAGGTTCAGCAGCAGATTTCTGAAAAAGGACTGTCCAGAGGGCAGGGCAAGGAATTAAATGGAAATTTAAGTGTAAACAGAACCACTTTGCAAGTCAAAACAACCAAAAGGACTGAAAGCAGAGGAAACCTGCTGGATAACATCTCTTCTAGTTATGTTGGATTTGGCTATGGTAATAAGGAAAGATGATGTGAGAGAAAATACAGTGAGAAATTATTTTCTCACATAGAAGTGGATAATCAAAACTCCCTGAATTGCCAGCCACTACAAATGTAACTACTGTAAATAGCTATACCACTTTCTGACAAAAAAGAAATAAAGGATTTTGCTCAGATCAAGGTTGAAGATTACAAAGATATCACTGCAGTTTGTGTCTTAAAGGTTTCCAGAATTGAAACAGCACAAATTATTCTACAGTGGGGCTTGACAGTATTTCCCCTTTGAATAAAATTTTGAAAAAGGAAATGTAAAGAACTCTCTGGCTGTTTAGAGAAAGCCAATCAAATAACAGATCACTGGGAGATATGATAACGTTATATTGCAGTGATGGCGAACCTATGGCACGCATGCTACAGGTGGCACACATATCTGAGCCATATCTGAGGGCATGCAAGGCGTTGCCCTATGTGAGCAACAGTGCGCATGTGCGCACTGTCCAACTGATTTTTGGGCTTCTTTTCAGCCGTTTTCACTCTCTCCAGGCTTCAGAAAAGCCTCCTGAACCCTGGTGATGGCAAAAACCAGCCCAACGGGCCAACCAGAAGTCCGGAGGCTTCACTGAAGCCTCAGCGCATGTTCGGGGGTGCAGTGTGTGTGGGGTTGTGCACATGCATGGGGAGAGCGCGGGGGTTGTGTGCATGCACGGGAGAGGGCATTGCATTATGTTTATAGGCACGCACGCTATCACGCATACGCACACCCTTTTGGCACCCAAGCCAAGGTTTGCAATCACTGTTATCTTGTCCTACTAAAGGAAATAACTTTACATATTCTAAAACAATATGGATTTCAAATTCAAGGAACAAAAGGCCCAGTTCTTTAAAGATTTAAGTCTTGGTACCTAAATCAAAACAGCTTCAACTGATCACATCATGAAGAATTCTGGGATCCCTTAAAAATTGACATTTTCATTCAAAATCATGATTAAATTGGAAGGTAGTTCTTCCCTGCCTATCATTCCAGCCATGCAGCAGAGAGCCTGAAGAAACTTTGGCTAAAATTCCCAGGTATTCTTAGTTTCTGAAGAACCAGGAGCAAAAAGGATAAAAGGGAATCACAGAATTGGAGGTGGGAGGAACACTATATAGCTATTTTTAAAAAAAACAAAACCTGTCAGTGGCAAAACCAAGATTTCAATTAAAACTCAGTATTATATTTGGGATTATTTATTTATTTTTATTTGTGATAGCTGTAGTTTTCTTTCTTAGTGGAAATAGCAAGAGCTCAAAAAGGAACTCCAAGGATGTAACAACTTTCATAGTTAAAATTGTATGACTGGGATTGTTTTTCTATAGTCTATTATCCTAGAGGGATTTAGTTACTGTGATCCTTGTCATTTTTGATACTACAACATGATAATTATTGCAGTCTTCCTCCACACCTCCAAAAAAGAAAAACCACAAGTAGTCCTTGACTTACAACCACAATTGAGCCCAGAATTTTGGTTGTAAGTCATCATTGTAACTGGTTGCTTTGCTCAATGACCACAATCCCAGCTCTCCCCATTGCAGTTGTTAAAGCTACCTCACAGGTCATTAAGTGACTGAAGAGGTACCTTAGGATGGAGAATGCCTTGGAAGACCCAGCACCCACTGGAATGTGGAAAACTACCATGGGCCAGATGGCCTCAACCAGCTAAGCCCAGCAGCACACAGTTCTCCTTTACCCCCCCCTCCCCAAATTCTAATAAGCCTGGCCTTTTCTCTCTCCCACCATCCCAAGAAACCGACCTTTTCCCTCCTACACCATGCCTCAGTCTACTTCAATTTCCTTTTCTCTGCAGCTGCAGAAAGGCATGCCTAGCCAAAGTAAGGCTCAACTAGAAAGTTAGTGAAGACAATTTTCCTCAAACCCAGAGAGATAATCTTTCTCAAAGCTGGACAGGAAGATGAAGTCAGCCAGCAAAGTGGTGGATGGAGAGGGAGAAGACGTGTGCGTCACTGGACCTAACTGGCTGAGGACTTGCGGCATGTAGTAAATTTCCGGGTGTCAGTGGGTCTACCCAGTCAAGACTTCCTGGCTCACAGTAGTGCTGGTGGTGAGTCAGCCATATCACAGTGATAGGGGTGAACACACTGCAAAATGCCCAAATTTTGATTGCATTACTACCGGGGCATTGCAACGAACAAATTTCAGCCAGGTATCCTAAGTCCCTTCATTCAACTGTCATAATTTTGAACTATACAGTAAAAGAAAGGCCATATAAATGTTTCCAATGATATAGATACATTTATTTATTCTCCCCTTCAAAACTTATAGGAATAAAAAAAGAGGTACAGTTTTCTAGCATACCTTGCATTAGTTAATTAATTTTAATCATGTGTGGCAAACTATGTTTCCATTTATTAGTTGAATATATTCTCCATCTTATATCTTTAATTTTCCCTTCTTTTAAAATGGTTCCTGAGCACTAAAGTGGCAATGTGCTAAGATGCAGTTTATTTCTCTTTCCCTAACAGATGTAGAATTAAAGATTGTAGACTGTGCTTGAAGAGAGCTGGTAAGCTGAACATTTAATTAAATTGCTTTTGCAATTTCTTTTATATTTAGGAAGATAGAATGCCTCCAGTTTAAGAAGTAGGCTCTCCTTTCTACTACAGCAGACAGCCACCATCTCAGCTTTGCCTTCTGGGGAGGTTATAATTGCACTACGTTATGGAGTAAGGCTTCAAGCCAGAAACTATTTATTTTCTCCCACTTTGCGGGAACTCTTGCTGACACCCTACTCAGTTGGGAAATTCACAGGTAGCTTTGAAATTTCATCTGATATTATTCCTTAGAAAGTAATCTGTTTTAGGATTCTTATCACATTAAAGTATTTTTCTCAAAATTTGATCATAAGGTTGATAAAATCGAGAGGAAATAGAGCAAGATCAAGCAGCGGTTAAAAGAACAAAAAAGTTAAGTTTGAAGCAGAAAGAAATTAATTGCAGCTTTAAGTGCTTGAGGTATAACATCGGACTTAGTGTCATATTTCAGATACCCTAGGCCAGGGGTCCCCAACCTTTTGGACTTCAGGGACCATCAAGGTCATAATTTTAAATCCCGCGGATCACCAAATTCCTCCTTTCCTTTCCCTTTCCCTTTCTTCTTCTTGGACTGGATTAATTGCTGTTGGCCATATCTGGCTCAGGGGCCAAGATTTTTCCATGGACCATCAAAATTTTCTCGCGGACCACCAGTGGTCCACGGACCACAGGTTGGTGACCTGTGCCCTAGGCAGAATCTATTGAGACAGGTTCTTGCTGATTCAAGATACGGTTTCAAAATCTTCTGATAATGCTGTCATTCTTTGGAGATCTGATTGAGATAAAGCAGTATAAGCAGATAGAATGACAACAAATATGGACTATGTGGAAAACAAGCATATGTTTTTACCAAATCTGTCTTTTAGAAATACCAAGAATTTCATAGGACGTCTCATTATCAGACAAGGAATAAGGACTTTATTTCTGTAACATGCAGTATTTGGCATATTCTTAGAAATTGGTATGAGGTAATTGTGTTATCCAGAAAATAATGTTAATTGTCTCAAACAAGCCTTTAACCATTTAGAGGTAATAGTTCTATAATACTCTACTCAGAAATGATGTATTAGTTTGGAGGATCACTGATGGACTACATAAATTTCTTTTCGACTTCTTCGCAGCTTCAGAGGCAGAAAGAAAGAGAGAAGTATGGATCATTGACAGGTGCCCACTAGGAATCCTGATATGAGGGTTTTAATTTTATTTTTATTGCTATTTAGTAAATGTATATGGCTGCCCAACTTACATATGAAGTCTGGGTGGCTAAAAAGAGTTCAAAATAAATATAAAAATTAAAAAACAGTATAAACCAGGCAGAATTAAAATAATAATACAATAACTGAGACATTACATAACAGACACTCAATGTAAACCTCACATATCTCTGGTTCATCTAACATCCATGGCCAGCAAATAGAGCAGGGGTGTCAAACTCATGTCGTCACGTGACGTATCAGGACTTTCCCCCCCTTCGCTAAACCAGGTGGGGGAGGAACCAGCATGTGACGCATCCAGCCCACAGGCCGCGAGTTTGACACCCCTGAAATAGAGGAAAAAGCAGATCTTCATGACTTTCTGAAAAGCCAAGAGAGCAGAGACCTCTGGATCTCAAGGGGAAGACTATTTTACAAGCCAGACATCAGGACAGAGAAGACATGACTCCATGGTCACAGTGTCATGCCTTTTCAATTTTTATTTAAGGTTTTTAATGAGTAGTTTTGTTAACAGTCTTGAATATGTTAGTTTGTTACATATTTTTATTCTTTTTTATGTTCAATAAATTTAATTTCATTTTTAAAAAATAATTTTTATTAAACATTTTCAACATTAAAAAACACAAAGCACAAAAGCACATAAAACGAACAATTTTCCTCATTACAGCGACTTCATACCGTTATCTCTACTATCCATAAATTATCTAAATTCTATTTTTAATACATTCTACTATATTATTAACTCATTATAATCAATTATAAATTACATTACTTCTTACCCACATATACATTTTTAATACAGTCTACTATATTATTAACTCATTGTAGTCAATTATAAATTATATTACTTCGTACACACATATACAAATATACTCATATATTGTTATCTAATTCTTATTTCATAATCATCTTTCTATTTTCTAACCAGGTGTACCATCTACTCCAGACCTGATAATACTCTAATACATCTCTCTCGTTCAAAAATTTAATTTAATTTAAATTTAAAAATTTAATAATCTTGATTTGTATTACATTTTTTCTAGGCTAGTTTTTGATATATGTGTTTTTGCAATAATGAGCTTAATTATATTGAATTAATTATATAATTGGATATGTTAAGAAGGCTCAATTATTTAAATTTTTGATCGTCTTACCCAAACTGGATATAGGTTTTAGTCCAATTGCCTCTCTAATAAATAATACAAGTAGGGCTTTTTAAAAAAATATAATCACATATGATCTTGACCATGCTTTTCCTTAAAGAAAGGTCTGACTCTTTGCAAAGATTGGGATGGTAGATGAATCTGCTAATTGAGAGATAATTGAGTTTGTTTTCTCCTCATGCACTCATTCTTTTATAATGTTTATTGTTATTACAGTAACTATTGTTAACTTCTCATAAACCATCTACAGTCATTGGCAAGGGATTTGGCCTTAGAAATTGAAATTACAAATAGATAAAATTTGTGTCATGGAACATTAAAGGACTGAGAGGGTAGTCCTCAACTTATGGCTGGTTGCTTAGTGACTGTTCACTAAGTTCCATCATTTGGGGAGACTGAAGTCATGTGATCACACCTTGAGTGCTTGGCAGCCAGGCCACATTTACAGCCACTTGCAGCTACCTGTAGTTCCTTGACTGTATTTCATAACTATTTTACCAACACACAGCATTTACTTCTGTGTTTTGGCAAAACTGACCTATACCAAACAATGGGTTTGCATTATGACTGCAATAGTCACTTCATGACTGCCACAAAAAAGATTATAATATTGTGTTGGTCATGTGACTGACTTGTTTTACGACCGTCACAGGTTACACACACGATGATCAGGCTCTATTACTGTCCTAACTTGAGAAGGTACCTACCTACCGATACCTGAAGAAAGCAGATGTTTTCTGGATTGAAATGATGTCATTTCCTTGCTTATACACTAAGCAAGGTCTACAGTCTTCCAAATGAGAAAAGATATTAGCAAGAAAATGGGATGAACAGATGAGTAGATATTCAAAATCTGCCAGAATGGAAATTATATTGAAAACACTTTCTGGTTTTATTATTGAACAAAAGATTGTAGAGGTCATTATATAATTTTAGTAGCCAAATGTGGAAATTTTCAGGCGGTATGGATAAATGTTAATGGTTAATTGGTTCAGACAAAAAATAAATCTGATGTACAGTATTATACAGTTGTTTTGCTAATCTCTTTACACTACAGGTAAAGCAGATGATAGTTACCACATAGGCTTTTAAATTAGTTTTGCACCAGAATAAAATTTTAAAAGAGAAAATGAGTCCCCCAAATCATGATGTTCTCTGTACATCCAGAAATGTTTAATTCCAACAGGCTACACTTGCCTGTTTTTTAATTACTCTTCCTGGATATGTTAAAGAATAAATGATTTTTAAAATATTTTTGATGGTAATATACCGTATATTCCGGCGTATAAGACGACTGGGCGTATTAGACGACCCCCTACTTTTTCAGTTAAAATATAGAG
>JANHGD010002151.1:35937-47897 GCA_027560375.1 Imantodes cenchoa
GAAGAAAGTGGGTCAAGAAGATGAAGCTATAGTTCATATTTGAATCTACTGCAGAGTGGAACTTTCCTATTTTTGGCATTGCCCATCAGAAAATGGGAAGCCTCAAGTAGAGGGGACAAATGTTGGGAATAATACACTTAGGATAGATGAATCCTCAGTTTGTCTTTTTTAATGTAAATAAAAGATACTTATCCAGTTGTCACCAAAGACAGCTATGCTGGTTCTGGCATATCTGTCAGTGTAGATATGATTCCATATACAATAGAATGAAAGGACACTGTTATATGTCACAGCAGAATCTATATATATAATATTTGTATAATAATCCTATTATATAGGATCCTATTATATAGGATTTTGCATAGGAATTTATATTATGCCAAGTCAGTTAACTATATCTCTGTCTTGTATGGTACTTTGTAACCTATGATGTCTCTTTTGCCTCTTTAGTAGAGATTTTTCACACTGTAAATACACAGTACTGCTTATCTTTTATTTGGAGATGATAGGAGTAAAAGTTAGACTTTTGGCACATCTACTTCTCAAATGTAACTCCTTCCCAGTCAGTGCCAATACTTTGTTCTAAATCATCTGCAATGGGCTTTGGAGGACAAATAACAAAAATAAGATAATGCAATCATACCATAAGCTCTGCTTCTCTTATACATGTATTGCGATGCTTCTAATGATTGAAATCTGATAGGAAAAAGAAGATGAGTGATTGTATCTCACTCTACCTAAATCTATTTTAGAAATTAGGGTCCTAGTTTCTCCAAGTCTTTGTCAGTTGGCTTTGCAGACAAAGAAAATTTTGACTTTGAAACTGGTCCTTGGTTTTAATGCAATACACTTTATTGATATCTCCCGAGAGATGATATATGTGTGAGATTAATGCAAATTTCTACCTGCAAATACATAAAATATTGCTTGAATGAAGTCCAGTTTATATTACTACTTGTTTATTTACATATAGGAAAATAATTAACTCAGATAATATTTACTTATTTCTTCAATTTATATGGCTGGCCATTTCAGATACATGGCTCTGGATGGCTAACAATGAATAAAAGTAAGATAAAAAAAACATTATAACAAAGTAATAGATCCATATATGCACATATCAACACAGCAGCAAAGATAAAAAGCCAAACAATAGCAGTTAACAGAGCCATTATATGGATTCAAATATACATTCAGAGTTACAAAGTAAAAGTTTTCAAGGCCTCACAAAAGCCAGTAGTGTCAGGTCTGGTCTTCATGGGAATGATGGTCCAGAGGGTCAGTGCCACAACAGAAAAGACTCTTCCTGAGTCCCACTAGGCAACATTTCCTAATAGATGGGACCCAGAGCTTGCCTCTCCTGCCAGATCTAACTATCTATCTTTTGGATAGGTAGAAAGAGAAAGACGGTTCCGCAAGTTACCCAGCCCAATGCCTAGCTATATAGATATAGATACCGGTAGCACGAATTGAATCTGGAAGCATAATGACAACAATGAAGTTTGCAAAACAGAGGTATCAGATGCATGAAATGAAAGGCAGTTGTCACTGCTTGTGGTACTGCATTCTGTACCATTTGTAGCTTCTGAATCTTCTTTAAGGACAGCCCCATGTAATGCACAGTCCCATCTGGAAGTGACCAAGGCATGAATTATTATAAGCAGAACCTCCCAGTCCAAGAATGGATGTAATTGATGTACAACATATAATTGTGGAAATGCCTTTCCATCTATGCCTGCCTGTTCTTAGAGAAGGAGCCAGGAGTCCCAGAGGGTTCCCAAATTGTTCACAGATTCCATCTGAAGTAGTACAACCCCATCCAGAGCTAAAAATGGGAGGCCCTCAGAACCAGTGGCTCCTAAAACCTAGAGCCACTTGGTCTTGCTAGGGTTGAGTTGAAGCCTGTTGCTCTTCATCTATACTCAAAAATGTAGACAATGAGATAGAACCTTAATGGCATCCCTCAGACAAGCCAGGGTCGAAGTATAAAGCTGTGTTTCATCTGATCTCTCACCCTGGACTTTTGGATTATCCTCCATGTAGATATTTAGCAGGAGAAGAGCGAGAACTGAGCCCTGTGGCACCTTACAAACTAGATTGTGCGAGTGGGGCGATATAGTCAAAATAACATTCCTTTCTCTGAGAGTCAAGGTCACTGTGCCCTGCACCTGGAGGGGTGTTCCTGGGAGATATCTCCAGTTGGGATGGTGCATTGATTGGACAATGTGATGAACATGTAGGTGCTGGGGGAGGGACTTTGACTTTTTTTTGGGGTGTGGAAAACTGGAAGCTTTCAGATTTGGGTTTTCCCAAATGTGCCAGTATGACATCTCTAATAAAATGGAACTTTGTGGAAACTCAAGCCTTGGAGTTTTCTTTCACTGGGAGTGTTACTTGGAACCCTGACAACCATTGGAAACAACCCTGGAGGAAAGAGGACAGCCAGCATCATAGTGCTGCCCACTTTCAATCTCCTGAAACTGGTCCAGAAGGATACCGTGATTGATGGTATCAAAAGCTGAGATGTTCAAGAAGAGATGTTTTTTCTGCCTAATATGTTAGTCAGGGGCCTATTACATATGGAATTGTCTTCTTTTAAGATTTAGAAAATGAGATGTAACTTCTTCGTGCTGCTTCCTCCTCTCCCTCCCCCTGTTATTTTTGGAATAAAATGTTGTTAAATCTTCATCAAAATTTCCTGCATAAATTAGCCCTATACTAATAATCCATTCTATCCACGAACTTAATCATTGTTAGAAAATCTGCTAATGAAGATGTAGTGCTGCATTGTAGTTAACTCCAACAAGAAAATGAAGAAGGAAGAAAGGATTGAAATGATGCCTACACAAGTAGTCCTTAATTTACAGCCATTTGTTTAACAACTGTTCAAAGTTACGAGGATGCTGAAAAAAGTGACTTACAGATGGCTCTTGCACTTATGACTGTGGAGTTGATAACATGATCAAAATTTGGGTGCATTCCAGAGTGAGAAGCAAAGTCAATTGCAGGAATATATACAGTATTTGCTTAATGAGCCATGGCACTAAAGGTTGTAAAATCAGGTGCAACTCAACAACCACACTGCTTGGTGACTGAAGTTCCAGTCCCAATTGTGATTGTAAGTCGAGGACCACTAATAAATATGTTGGAGCAGATTTATGTCTCCACTGTTACGTTCTTTCACACAACTGAAATTATTTGAAGTTCCAGAGAGCTGTATAAATAAATACTGTATTTCTTCCTGCGGTCCAATGTACTTGTCAATTGAGTACCCAGATTATATTACTCAGATGTAATCCCTTATTTATCGTCCACAAAGTAAATCAGGAGACTTCTATGTGCTGCTTTGTGTAGAGTTAAGTAATGGACCATTAATTTGTTTTGGCAACTGGGAAATCATCGATTTGAAAGTCTTTCTGGAAAACTACAGAACTGGCTTAGATATTTCATATATAATTCTAATGTAACAGCTGGGACCAGAATTTTCATTGCTAAGTGGAAAAGGAACCAAGTAGTACTTGGCTTTTTTATTCTCCATTCTGTTTTTCCCTTTTTGCCATCATTTTCTGTGCAACTCTTTCTGTTCTTTGCTGCAGTAGCATTTTGCTGTCATTCAGCATCTCTTTGAGGATGAATGGCATTCAGATGCCTATTGCATGGTCTTTGCGCTATAAATTGCTCTAAGTTATTTTTTTTTACCTCCTCCCTGCTTCCTCAGTCTATTGCAGAAAACAACTGTATATTGTCCTGCTTCTTCATTACATGGTGGCAGATAGTTTAGCTGCAGTTTGAAGGCTTTTTTGAGTAGGCTTTATAAAATATATTGACCCTCATGAATTAAATGTGTTTTTAAAGGAATATATCAAAGATTACAGTGTCATGATTTTTAAAATTATTACACTCTGTAGCTTTTTCTTCTTTGTGGTCTAATCCTCATACGTATTTTATAGGGTCATATAATATGCTTTTTTTCCTTTTTTTTATTTTTTTGAATGGCTATTTGGCTATAGAATCAGGTGTGGTTTATATAATTGTAGTTCAAGTCTGAGTTGACATGGCCCATCACACTGTTTTTCTATTTTTTTGAATGGCATGTATTTGTTCTCTTGTTCAAACTGACAGATGCATTTATTAGCTTCTTATGAAAATATATTTTAATCTGTCTTGAGTGAACAATAAATGTTGAATATAGTATGTTTGTAATCTTTTACTCAAATTTACTTTGATTTACATTGTTTTAAATATATGGCTATTCATTTAACGCATTTTGAAGACAAAGGTTTAAAATTTAAGTGAATTAAATAAAATATCTGTCTCCTTGAAGTTTCTACTCATTCTTAGTTCCTTTTAATTCCACCTACTAAGGGACAGATGATTAAATAACATTAAGTTGAAGACAAGTAACTCTTTAAATGTGCATAATGTAATGCATATGTTATTTATGCTCTGTGAGTTTCAAATCCTTTTCAATAGTGTAGCAGCTCATTTTAAGCTTCATTTTTGTAGAACTCTATTGAATTAAACCTTCCTTTCTTCTCTGTCTTTTTTTCCCCCTCCTCAGGTCATCACAGTTCCACAACAGTTGTCCTCAGGTGTTTCAGAAAGTGAACTCTCTGAGATGTCTCCTTCCTTGGAGCTTGGAATAGAAGGAGGCTGTCCCAGAGGAACAGAAATTGCTGTCTTGCCCAGTGCCATGGGTGAAACAGATGCATGTTGTACCACCTCTGAACAACAGGAAGTGGAAGAGACCTCGGCTACTGCAAGCAGTGTGCAGTTCTGCTCAGAGCCATGGTCTAAAAGGGATGTGATCCAGAAGCAGCCTAGCTCTGACAGTGAACTTTCTGCACCCATGGGTGGTGGCAGCCTAGAAGGCTGGGAGTCAAACCAGCAGTCTCAAGAGGAAAGGGGTGGCACTCACCCAAAGAGGCGTAGTTCTCTTTTTTACTCGGCATCTTCTCCAATGAGCAGTGATGATGAATCTGAAATTGAAGATGAGGACCTGAAATTGGAGCTACAGCGTTTGCGGGAGAAGTAAGAGCACGAAGATTGAGTCTTATACTATAAAGATTTGCATTGTGTCTCATCTCAGTGAATTACCATACTAGGTTGTGAAAAGAATGGGATATGGGAAAATTAATTTTTTTTGCTTTGTTAAGCTATTATTTGTGGCTTCTGTTTCAGGGATAGACTTTGTCTGACAAAACTTTATTTTGTTAGTCCAAAATGATTCTTTTTGTTCTCTATTATAATTTATTATTAATTACCTGTTAGCATGGAACTGCCTGCCTTTAATGGTCAATCGTAAGTTATACATCAATTACTCAACTGAATTTACATAAGTTTGCGCATAAATGAATCAGTACATTTAAAAGGAAAAACATTATTTTAAAATGGTACCTGTACATCAAGGCAAGTATGCCTTTAGAAGTATAATTTCCTTCTGTGTGAAAGAAATAACAGTTACTTTTCTGTGAGGGAGTGTGTCAGCCATACAGTATTTCTTACAAATAATTTTAATCAAACTGGAAATGTCTTTTTAATAAATCAGAAGATTACATCAATCTAATAAGTTAAGTGAGTTCAGTATTGCATCCCTGGTTATAGCATGTAATTGGAGCCATTCAATACTACAAAGGAAGAAATAATCTATGACTGCACTGGCACATTAGCTCCTTAACTTATATTTTTCTAGCTAAAACAGAATAGTAAATCCTCTGCTTAAAAAAGAACAGAATAGAGCAAAAAGAACAACCGGTTCTCAACATCACTGGAATCACAACAAGATACGCACTACTCATAATCAGGATGACAGGTATCATAGATACAAAGCCAATCCATTCTCTCTCCCCAGGGATTCCATTATTCTTGCACTATTTTGCAAGAAATGCCTTGCAGCAGGTAAAGTAGAGGGAGCTCCTGGGTTTTGAAACCACGCAGTGGGCTGTTCCTATCCATTGTCTGGGGGCATGATGGCTCAGCGCTTAAAGATGCTGAGCTTGTCACCTGGAAAGCTGACAACCCAGGTTCTAGACCCGAGCACTACACAATGGGTGAGCTCCCATTACTTGCCCCAGCTCCTGCCCACCTAGCAGTTTGAAAGCATGCAAATGCGAGTAGATAAATAGGTACCATTTTGGTAGGAAGGAAACAGTGTTCCGTGCATCTTGGCATGTAGTCATGATGGCCACATGACCACAGAAGTATCTTCAGGAAGTGCTGGCTTTCTTGGCTAAGAAACAGAGATAAGCACCGCCCCCTGGAGTTGGACACGACTCGACAGGGGAAACCTTTACCTTTACTTTATCTTTATCCATTGTCAGAGAAGAGATACTATGAGGCATTAGATAGACTGCAGAAAGTGCCATAACCTGGAGATACAACTTGCTTATTACACACAAGGATTCTTAGATTTATAATATTCTGTAAGGCAGAAAAGTTATTATGAGCATAACTTATATAATTTTTCCAGATCTCATAAAAATATGATTCATTCCTTTGAAAAGTCATTGTTTGAATTTTATCAGTTTTTCCATAAGCGAAACTGAGCATACTTTTGCATACTAAGTGTTCATTGAGAAGCTGCCTAGAAAATTCCAGTTTCGAGCAATTCTCAATTTTGTAGCCAGGAGTAAGAATACAATAAGAATATTTCTGCTTAGTTTATAATTATCTCCCTGATAAAAGGTAAATGTAAAGAGTTCCCTTGTCCACTCATGGCCAACTCTAGGGGGTGGTGCTCATCTCCATTTTCTAGCCCAGAGAGTTACCATTGTCTGAAAACGCTTCCATGGTAATGACTATACACTAAGGTGCATGGAACGCTGTTACTTTCCCACCAAAGTGGTACCTATTTATCTACTTGCATATGCATGCTTTTGAACTGCTCGGTTGGCAGGAGCTGGGGCAAGAATGGGAGCTCACCCCATCATGCAGTACTTGGGTCTCAAATTGCCGACCTCCCGGTCAACAGTTTTGAGACCCAAGTACCACGTGACGAGGTAAACTCCCATTCTTGCTCCAGCACCTGCCAGTTCTAGGTAATAACCCCATTTCTAGAATACCTTCTACTTTTGCTTAGTTGTTATTCTGATCTCTATGAATGTTCTCCTCCAATAAGGTACCACTTTCACAAGTCCTCCACATATGAAAAAAAATGTTCCCTTTTGATTGCAACCCCTCCAGCATTTGATGAAGGTTCTTAAAATATCATAGTGGGAAAGGGGAGGAGAAGTGCTGTTTCCCCAGTCAGAACACTGATTGGGATCCCTTCTCCAGCATTCCTGCCTCCAGGTGATGGTCTCATCCCATGCTGTAGTATGTCGTGAAACATCTCTCCCTCGCATCTTGAAGAAACCCAAGCAAGCTGAGAGTAAAGAGGCCATTGGCCTGAGCTAGATCATTTCACGCTCCCTGCTTTCCAGTGGGAGGTGACTATTGAGGTGAAAGAGTAACTGAGAGCTTACGTCTTACCACGGTTTTCTTCTTTTCCTCTGTTTCCATGAAGGCACATCCAGGAAGTAGTCAGCCTGCAAGCTCAACAGAACAGGGAGTTGCAGGAGCTATATGAACGTCTTCGCTCCATCAAAGATAGCAGATCAGAATCCTCTGACCTCTCCCTGCAACTATCATCCCCACGGCGGCCTAAATCTTTCAAAAGCAAGCTGCGCAGCCGGCCACAATCACACTCTCATGTCGACAATGGCATTGTTGCTGCTGGTAAGGAAATGCAAGTGGGAGCCATACACAAAGCTAGGGGCCTTTTTGAGGATTGGCCAGGGGGTTTCCTAATTCAGAACAAAAAAGTTGAATTCACTAGTCTGTGGATGAATCCCGAGGATTTCATATTGTTTGTCAAGGTTACGTCTGCCAACTCAAAACTCTTTAAGACTTTCCCGTTTGCCATCTGGCTTTCTGCCCTTTTCCTCCAGTGAGCTAAGACTGTTTTCAAGCTAATTTTTCTAAACAGATTTAGGCATATTGATTCTGAATGCAATCCATGCCTTCATTATCATCCCCACACCCAGCCTACCACATATGCTATTTTAGTTGGTTCTGATTGTTTGTCTCTCCGTTCTCTGCCACCCAGAATGCTGTTGTGCAACCACTGCTGCCTCTGTGATTGACTATCAGTTGAGCATTCAAGCCCATTTGCTGCATCAAAGCTGTCCACAAGCAGAAACTAACCAAGGTATTTGCAAATGTTCAAGGGCAATTCAGATGCTCCACTTGCTTTCTAACTGTCATTTCCCTCATCCTCTTCACATAGAAATATGTCACAGATATTTTCTTATTTTAGTAGATGCACTGTTCTGCTTCTTCTAGTTTGTAAGTTATTTAAAGTTCCCACTATGACTGAGGCAGCCTAGGTCATAATGATTAAACAAGAATGGATGCATGGGGAGGAGGAATCTGTCTATAAGTCATCATGACATATTATGTAGCTGAAATTGGTTGGCAAAGTGGCTGATTTTTGCTTGAATGATATTTTCTTTCTTTGGGAGATTTGGGGAAGTTTTAAGGATGGAAGTGCAAGACTCTGAGAAGATTAAATGCTCTCCTTCTCTTCCTTAAAACTACCCAGTCTTGTCACCCCAAATAAAATTTAAAAATAGGCAAATGTGTTCAGCCCCACCTCTTTGGATGATAGGATGATAGTATGGAAGATCTTTTCCAAACCACAGATAGGGCAAGAAGAGGTTTGCAAGACTCAGAAGTTGCTTGTCACCCAGGTTCAATGTTTTGATACAACTGTTTTGAAGAATACTCTCTAAATACCCTTGCTCCTCCTTAGAACAACTCTGCATCGTGAGTAGCACTGCCTCTTGTCAGCAGACAACAGCCAGTAAAAAAGGAATGTTCACGGATGATTTGCATAAACTGGTGGATGACTGGACTAAAGAAAAGGTGGGAAACTCCCTCATCAAGCCAAGCCTCAATCAAATCAAACAGAACAAGCACAGGCTGGATACTGACAGCTGGAGCAAAGTATATGAGGTAAGAGGTCTTTACATATAACAGGGGTGTCAAACTGGCAAAAGGAAAAAATGTCATGAAACGTCACGTGATGGCAACGTGACACGGCGAGTTTGACACCCGTGACATTCAAGGTTTAGAATTTGTGATGTATTAGATTCGCCTTTCTCAGTCTGGT
Source organism: Imantodes cenchoa (assembly GCA_027560375.1). Taxonomy (NCBI): domain Eukaryota; kingdom Metazoa; phylum Chordata; class Lepidosauria; order Squamata; family Dipsadidae; genus Imantodes; species Imantodes cenchoa. The sequence continues at coordinate 45,089 of JANHGD010002151.1, forward strand.
ACCTTCCAGATGTGCTGAGTTTGTAACTTCCCAAATTTCCAACCACTGCAGTCAAAGGGAAATCCTGAAATCACAATTATCCTCCCCTAATTCAAAGGAGCCTGGTAGGGTATCAGCTATAGTAGATACCCTTCAGTTTAAACTTGCACTGTTGATGACCTACAGTGTAATTTGATCTTCATCTAATAGAAGACGAACTTCATTTATAACTAGAATTAGGAACTCACAAGTAAAATCTACTACAGAACGTTAAGTGTTTTAGAGTCAAAACAGTTGGTGAAATTTTGTGGCAAAATTTTGTGAAATTTTGTGTCATGAAACAAGTTGTTCAGCTTCCAAATACCTTCAAGTAAATGTGCAAAATTGATCAAGAGGCACAGAAAACATTTGTTTGGAGTTGTTGATATATATACGAACTACCACCAGTTAATAAATGGAAAACACACATTTTCCCAAGGAAAATGGTGAATGTTGCTTCAACGTATTGAAGCACAATGTAAAGCTACAACACTGTTTTGTATGTGGTTTATTTAACTAAACTCTATTAATAGGTAGATGAATCTTGGGTCACATTATTATAAGATTATGTTTAATTCTAAAGGGTTCAAAATTTTTCTCTGATCATTCTAATGTAAACTAAAGTCATTGTCCTGATGGGGTATTTTTATCCCTCTGATTAAACTATTTTCACTATCTGTATTTTCTGAAGTTTTCTCATAAATGGCAGACAATCCATTCTAAGCATTAAGACTAGCTTGCTGTTTTTCACCAGTTTACACTGGAGTCATCAAATGTATTTGATAAATTCATACCTATATATCCCCTAGATTGCTAAGGCTATATATTCTTCAGAGTTTCACACCTAATACACCTCAGTGTCAAGGGGACATAAAAGACTTTCAACTTTTCCAAAAAATCTGGTAGATCCCTTTGGGGGAAAATGCTGGAATAGCTCCGATTCAACCAGGTTTTTCAGTTTTCTGTGATTTGCTGGATAGATCACATTCACAACCAGTAAGAGATTATTATGTTTTTTTTCTGAGTATATTGTCTCTGTTTAAAGTTCAGGTGCCCTACATGAATGGTATTGGAAAGGAGCGGTGTTGCACACAGCCAGCCTTGTGTTATGGATAGCTCTGGGAATGGTGAGCTGGGAACAGGTACTTAGAAAGGAAATAGTGTTACTAGGATATTATAAGTTGATAGTGAAAATCTCCACTACGTGGTAATGTTTGTTCAAATGTGTGCACCTTCCACTGCATCTTCGGTTCTCTTCCATGCCCTTTTGTTAGCAGATACTGTACTATTGAAAATCACAAAGATGCGCCGCAGACAGCTGTTGGGTATGTTTTCTTGCATTTAAAATAGTTTCTGTTTTCCCTTGTGTTTAAGACAACAACATCTACTGTGGGCTACACCTCCACATGGATTTCCTCACTTTCCCAGATCCGCGGGACTGTACCAGCTGCTTTACCCCAAGGACTTCCCCTGTCACCCTTTTCTGGCACACTATCGCCATATGGAATACCACATTTGTGCCAGTATAACACCATCGCAGGAACAACTTACCCAGTGCAATGGATGGGCATTTCTGGGACAACTCAACAATCTGTCGTGGTCCCTGCCCAGACAGTGGGACCCTTTCAACCAGGGATCAGCATGCCAGCATTTCCAGCATCACCCGTGCAAAACCCAACTCCCATTCCCCCAAGTCCCAAATGAAGATGGATAGCAAAACAATGCTAGATATGGGGACTGTGCCTATCTCTCATGACTCCATTTCTCTGCCTTGCATTCTGCTGCCTGGATTTGGGGGTGCATTGCCCAGTGCAGTGATGTGGGAATGGTAGGAGATTGTCTTTGCATTCTCCTCTTTGAATACTTGATTTCATTTTCTTTAGGGGATTTTTTTAAGTACTTGAGAGAGCTTTGGCCTGTACATCTCTTTGTTCCTGAGATGGACAGCATGCCATGTGCTGCTTATTAATAAGCCTTTCCTGTCATTCCTACCCCATATCCCTTGTTTGCTTTTGTGGCAACTGTTTTTTGAAGTTGGTAGTAACTCTTCTTGGATTATACACTTACTAGCATTTGAATTAATTTACAGAATGGAAGGGATCAGCAGAGAAGAGTGACATTTATATTCGCATTATTGTTATTTTTCCATTTAGTTTCATTGGCAGCTCAGACTACAGGCTAACTAAGGATTTTTTAAAAATGATTGTAGTTTGTTTAGTTGAATTCTATCGTAAACTCTTCCTTCTTCTGTCCCAGAGATAGGCCTTTTGGAAGTGAAGCACTGCTGAAAGAAGAGGCATACAGTTGCTGCCTTCTCTTTCATTTGGGAAAGCTGTCCTGGACAATTCAGAACTACTTGTAGAATGCAATTAGACATCCTTACACACACTATTCCGTAGATACCTTGGAATGTTGGCCTGGTTTATTGTACCTGTGTTGGGAATCTTGAGGGGTTTTTTTTAAGCTTATTTTGCAGTTGATACAAATCTTATATTATGGAAAGGGTGGGGGGAGGAGGTAGCATTGGAAAGGGGTGGGAACTAGGGTTGGGGAACTATTGTGGGCCTTTTTTAAAACTTGTCCCATCTTGGTCATTTTCACATCATTTGTGGTCCATATTTAACATTTTCTTGGTTGTTGGAAAAATATTATAAATTGAAACAGGGTCTAGTGCACATAGTTTTTGCATTTAATGGATTGCCTTACAGCAGATTAGTGAAATACAGTCTCCTAGTTTAGATGCCTAGTGTTGTTTCTCAGAGCATTAAAGGTTTTAGTGTCTACTGAATTT
>JANHGD010002151.1:130756-143485 GCA_027560375.1 Imantodes cenchoa
GCCATTAACTTGGTTTAAACAAGGTTCCAATTGCCCCCATTAAAAATCAAATTGCCCCCCTGTGGGCCGTGGACCCCATGTTGGGAACCACTGGTCTAGAATGAGGAGCAGACCATCTTGTAAACTTTTGGGGGTGGTTACTCTGGCTCGGAATTGAAGACCTTGTAGAGAATTTGGTCTTGTTTGACTTCTGGACGTCCTCTTGCAGGGAGGAATCTTTGTCCTTCTGCCTGGGAAGAAGCTGGTTTGCCCAGCTTAATTCATCCTCCTGTCTTTACAGACTTTGCTACTCAAAATTATATGCAGCCTTTTGGTTTTCTGCAAGTACCAAACGTGTTCCCTTATCTTGATTTTAAAATTATTGCATCAGAAAGATACATGCTTTGTGAAAAGGAGCTACTCTATAATACATGAAAAGATATCCCATTGATAAAAATTGAGCAGAGAAGGATTTCTGGTTATAGCAATAAAGCATTTGTCTTCAGAGAAATCTAACTTCCCTTCATGTGCCCCATTGCAATCACAGTTTCTTGTTTGCCCCTCCCATATAGTCAGACCTGAAAAATTTACAATTCATGCCCAACTGCATCCCCCTCTCTGTAGTTTACCCATCCTTGGAATCAGATGAGGATGACCCAGCCTTGAAGTCACTGCCAAAGAAGAAAAAATGCACGGATGATGCTCCATGGAGTCCTAAAGGTAACCATCCATCACCTATAACAGATGGTGTGTATTTAATGTGAGTCTATACAGAGGGATACAAAAACACAAATTCCCTGGGAATAGTTCTTTTAAAAAGCAAATTTTACACGAAAATATACCTGAAAGTGTTCGGGGGGAAAAATGTAATGAGAATTTCAATGCTAGGAGAATTGCTGAAGACTTTTATACTGTACTTGAGGATGGGATTTCATTGTGCAAGTGCTGATCGTTGACTATCCCGGGAAACAGCAATTTATAGAGTGAACTGGGTCGTAATTCTTGGAAATACACAAAGCACATTGGTATGGTCATAGAAGGCAAACGAGATCCAGGCAGAAGAAGAACATGTCTTCAAAATCTAAGGGACTTTTTCGTGCGGCTGTTGATAGAAATAGGATTGCCAACATGATCGCCAACGTCTGATGACGGATATGGTGCAAGAAGAAGAAGAATGGTCAACTTACCTTTTGTTTCTGTGCGGTATGGAAAGACTATAAGTTAGAGCAGTGGGTTTTCTCTGCTTAAACCAAAAACTGCACTGAGCATAGATAACCTGTATTGCAGCTTCACCTTATTATAGTTTGTAGAAATGCCTGGAAGGCCACAATTCTGAATGTGGAGATCTTTCTGGTTCGCTTGATATCTGAAATGGAGTTGGGAGGGGTGGGTTTTCATTGTAATAGTAATAATTTGAGGCAAATCTGCTTATATTGAAAAGGAATTTTTAAAAGGATTTTATTTAAAACAACAACAACATTGAGCTCTGCAACCTAGCTTTGCTAATTTTGATATACCTGCCCTCGGTTGGCTCCATAGTATCTGTGGCTTAGCTCAATTCACAAATGCTAATCGTTTTCTTTTTTCCTTTGTGTTTTGCCTATGACAAGTAAGCATTTCAGAGTGAGCACTGCATCTGTGAGGGCTCTGAGGCTTCAGTTACAGAGTTGTGGCCCAGATGTTATGGATTGCCAGTAAATGAAGCTTCCATTATCTTATTTTTGAGTTTATGGGTTTGTAGGGCAAAGGATATATTTTATATGTATCAAGTGGGAGCAAGTCGAACAGCCTCTCTTAATCTTGGGGTGCTTCAGTTCTCGGGGACTGCCGCTCCCAGAATTCCTCAGCCCAAATGGCAACCTGGGCAACCATTCCACATAAGTTGAAATCATCAAGGTTGGGGAAAGGCAGAATAGAACAATTCTTCATGTGAACTTTCTCTCTTCACAGCCCGGGTGACCCCAACACTACCCAAGCAAGACCGCCCTGTCCGTGAAGGGACCAGAGTGGCATCTGTCGAGACCGGTCTGGCAGCTGCAGCAGCTAAACTAGCTCAGCAGGTAAATGGCCAGGTTGATTTATTGAGAGAAGGAGCAGGTTGTGAGGCCCGTACAGACTCTTCCTCGGGTGGGTGGCCTTCTTCTTCAGTGGAACATTTGCTTCGTCAGTGGGGAAAGCTTGGGGTATTTCAGGAAGATAGAATTGTTCAATAGAAAGCATACTCATTGTTAAGGTTAGTGTGCTGCCTTCTCTATACTGGTTTTTCTCAGTATATTTTTCACCACACTCAATGTGATGACTGATTGTTTATGTATTTATTCCCTTTCTATGCCATCACACTCAAAAGACTGAATGGTACATAGCATAGTTCAACATATGCAGGAACTATAAAAAGCCACCTGGGATAGGCAATCAATAAACAATGAATATAGCAAAATTTATTCTAAAAGAGTCAGAGCAACATATTTCATAGGATAGCATCATTGCATAAGTTGTTAAAAGCCCTACTTTCAGAGTGAGGGAGTATGTGTGTCTGTGTGTCTGTCTGTGTTGAATTTAGGATAACTAGTTCATTCAGTGTTCTCACATGGGAATTCAAATGTGTAAGAATCCTTTCAAGATATTTTCAGGTACCATTAATGGATCCAGCCAGGAATCCCTAGCAGTAAGAAACACATTGTTATTAGTATAGACTAAGATAAAAGAACATTATTTGAAAATACCAATCTGGCTTTCCACTATGGAGGCTTTAGTGCATCCTAATGTTATTAACATGGAAAAAATTGTAAGATATAAGGATATATCGAATGACAAAGAGGAGTTAAAAACAAAATAGGAACTTAGAAGTCAGGGGATAGATATAGCATGGTGGCCTCATATGCAGATACAATCTTCTTATGAGAAAGATGCTAAACTGTATGGTTTTAACAAAGAGCTAACAGAACTAGATCAGATATTGACTGGAACAGACGAAAAATTGATAAATTACATTGTTACTAATTAAGTATTAAACTCAAAAGTGAGTAGGTAAAGGCGACAATGATTGCTTGGGCCAAACATTTTGGATACGCAATAGAATTGGACAAGTGGCAGAAATTGTGGGATAGAAATACTAAATTGACGATGTCGACTGCATATAAGGAAAACTTGTATAAAATGTATTATAGATGACATTTTGCACCGGCAGGACTGGCAAAAATATTTAAAGATAGATCGGATAAGTGTTGGAAGTGTAATCAAACATCTGGTTCATATTACCACATGTGGTGGACGTGCCCAAGAGCAAGAAAATATTGGACAAAAATACACACATGGCTGGAGAAAATGATAAAACTACATATAGACCTGAAACCAGAGATATTTTTGTTGGGCATTCTACCAGAAAAATATAATAAAAAGACTACTTATTTGATTCTGCATATATCAACAGCAACTAGAATTGTATTTGTGCAACAGTGGAAAAGTGATGAGATCCCGTCTGAGGAGAATGTAATTTAAAAAATATTAGATTGTGCAGAAATGGATAGATTAACACTTGCTATTAAGGATAAAGAAGAAACTGAATATTTTTTTGATATGGGACACATTTTATCAATGGCTAGATAACAGAAACAGAAATTAGATATAATTGGAGATATAAAGGGAGGAAATGGTATAGAGGAGAGTCATTAAAGAAGATGATGTTAAATGTTAAGTATTAAGGTTATTATATCACAATGTCATTATATTATTAATATGATGGTGATGACTAAATATAATGAAGATGTATACATATGACTATCTAAACATAATTGTACCCAGAATACACACTGTTTGATGAAAATTGAATGTTATTTAAATAAAACAAATAAAGCATGGGGGTGGGGAGAGCGAATCCCTAGCTGTGCTGCCCATGCCCAGCTGGTCTTAAACACTTCAGCTCTGCATAAAGGATTGTGCCTTTTTTCTCTTCCTTTTAAGGAACATCAGAAGTTGCAGCGGCGGAAATCCGTGGTAAAAAAGAAGCCACCATCTCCAAAAGCTCCTAGTCCAGAACCAGAGCCGGAGCCAGAGCCAGAACCAGAACTAGAGCCAGAACTGATAGAAGCAGAAGTGGAGCCGGATGTGCCACACCCACCTCCTGTCCCCCAGGAACCAGATCCTGAGCTGGAGGCCCCTGTGCCCACCCCTCCACCGGAAACGAAACAGGAGCAGTTTGCTGGCAGCCTGGTGGATCATGAATACACCGCTCGGCCTAATGTTTTTGGAATGGCCCAGGTGAACCGGGGCTCCACGCCTATGGCCCCAGGGGTCTTCTTGTCCCAGCGGCGCCCCTCAGCTGGCTCACCGGGTCCTCAAGCAGCACAGGGTAAGCTTGTATATATGGGCTTCAAAAGGGAAGAGCCAATCCTATTGATGTTGTTTAGGGAAGAGTTCTGCCACAAGATCTGTTTTTGCCAGAAGAAGAGAGGGATTGTAGTTGGTGGAAAAATATGGTTTGGACTTGTCATTCATAGGAGGCATTCATTCTGGGCAATCAAATGCTGAACATATTTAGTGGTATTATCTATTATCAGCTCTGCTGCATTCAAAAGAAGTTATCAGTTCAAATAATATCTCACCTTGAGCATCTCACTCAGGATAATACTAGTGCATTGTGTAGCATTTTTGAAATTGTCATTAATTAGATAGCATTGTGAACATTTTGGACTTCTGTATAAGAATAAAGTTCTGTATGAGTAAGGAAACTGAGGCAGGTGTGAATTGAGGCAGGTAGGAACCACTGGCTCCTGGCAAGATCCCAGATTCATTTATTCTGTATGATCCATAGCATCACACAGATGGAGTTCATGGTTCCCCAGTCTGCTGGCCGTTGTGAGAGAAGATGAGATTCTTGTCCCCTTGTGGGAATTTTTGGCTCCCAAGTGGAAAGCAAGCAGGTGAAAGAAACAAGATGCCTTTTTTAATGTTCGTCTTGGATTCATTCTGTAGCTGGAGAGCACTTTTGAGTTGCATCCTCCACATCAGCAGAGACTTTTTTCAGAAGGAAAATAAACTGGTTTTGTGACTCTAGTAAATCTCTATACTTCTAAAGTTCTTGTCTCTGTAACCTTTAACTAGACAAAACAGTGCCTCATGGGGCAAAAATTTTTGAACCCAAGATATCTCAAACTGACTATTTTACAGAAAGCATCCAAAATCTACAACCTGCGATTCCTGTGGAATTGAAATTTGGCTAATTTTATAAAAAACATTTTATGACATACAAAATGTCATAAAATATTTCTGGTGGCCAGTTCCTGATGTTTGACTGTGCTATACAGCAGCGATCCCCAACCTTTACGTCTTGGTGGCCTGGCAAGAGGGGAAGGGGCAACCAGCCCGCACAAGCAGCAGGCCGTGTGCATGCTGGCCTGTCGCTCGCACAAGTTGAGCAGTGCACATGTCTGCATGCACCGGCCCACCACTCACACGGACCGGTTCCAAACAAGCCATGATCTGATAGTGGGCCACAGCCCAGGGGTTGGGAACCTTTAATATACAGTTCAGCATGGGCTACTTTCAAGGCAGATACATCTCTGAATATTCCCCTGGATTCTTTAAAGAACTTTTCAAGTACATTAGAAGTTCTGCCATGGTTGAAGGCGCTAAGAAATCTGGTAAGGAAATATCTCTGAAATGGTTGTCTCGATAGAATGATAACTCTTTTTCTTCTTCTTCTTCTTCTTCCCCTTCAGGAAAACGCCCCAAGAAGGGCTTAGCGACAGCAAAGCAGCGACTGGGACGCATCCTGAAAATCCATCGCAATGGCAAGCTACTCCTCTGAGAGCATCCCCATGTCAGCTCCAGACCACATGCCCAGCTCTTGGGCAGCAGAAGTTGGGTGAGGCATAGAGACCCACTTGGAGGCACCGCCTGGTGTCTTTGGAGGGCTGACAGGACCTTGGGCGTGTGGACAAGGCCTGCGCTACTCTACCTCTCCTTCCCTCACATGGATCAGAGCCAAGTCTGAGCTGCCTGCGCTGCTGTTGGAAGCTTTGAACTCGATTGGCAGCACCTGAACACAGAGGCGAACCGCACTGGTTTCCCTGAAGAGACAGACAACGTAGGAGGCGGGGGGTTCGTTGTGCCCACTGAATCTCCATCCCTACCTCGACCCACTGCACTTCCTTTTTTGTTCTGGGGCTGATACCTCTTTCTAATGCTCCCTTCCCTCTGTCAAGTCACACCTTTACAGATGTTGGCTTTATCTTTTCCTCCTAGCAGCTTCAAATGCCCTTTGTATCTTTCGTTGCTGTTGGCAGACCCTGGCATGCCAAGGAGTGTCTCTTTTCTTTCTTTTCATTACTTTTTAAAAAAATGTTTTTCCCCCGCAGAAAGTAGCTGCTTGTTGTTCCTTTGCAGGCTTCCAGAAGAGCGTTTCTCAACTTCAATGATGTTGAGATGAGTGGACTTCAGCTTCCAGAATTCTCCAGCTGGCACTCCTTTTGGCTGGAGAATTCCTGAAGTTCCCCCATCTTAAAATTGCTCCACTTGAGATACGCTATTCTGGAGAGCTCCTTCCAAAGCCTGGAAGGTCAGGAGAGGAACCACTTGTTTCACAAAGGGAACCGGATGCTTCCCTGTTTTTCAGCAGTCAGGGATTTGTGGATGGAGTAGGCAGACGCTGGAAATAACTCCCTCTCCGTCGAGAGAATTTTGAAACTTCCAGTCATTTGGCAGCAGGGAGTCATACGTTATCCATCCAAAATAAGTAAGGCTGAGAGGCTCACAAGAGATCTGTGTCTCCAGAATGCAAAAAGGAGGGGCGGTCTAATGCGTTATAAAAAATTATGCAGCGTGTACAAGAAGGCAGTCGAGGTAGAAGGCTAAGTAAACTGCGTCCTCCCCCTAGTTTGCATATCTGTACATGCAAAGGGACTTCTGTTGCTTTGAGTGTTTGTATCTTAAATGGGTGAAAATCCCAGCTCTCTCCAATCGGTAACTGTTCAGGCCAGCATCCCTTGCCAGATGGGGCTGCCAGCCCAGAGATTCCATGTGGAATAGCAGGAGCAGATTCTTCCTGCTCCTGATGTGAAGTTTTCCAGGAGGCTTCACAGCTGTTCCTGTTGCAGATCTCTTGTTTGGTTAATTCCAGGGCGCTTTTCTTTTTACATTTTTGGCATAAGGCAGTCTGTCCTTCCTTCTCCTACTCCTCCTTCTTCTATGGCGGCAGGGAGGGCATCGTGCCCCCTAAGTAAGACTTAAAAGATGTTTCTACCCAGCAACACAGCTCGGTGAATACAGCTGTGGATCATATTTTTACACCAGACTCCAGCAAGCTTTGTGTAAATGTTTGAATTCTATTTTATAGGCCTCGCTCTAGAAATGTGTGTTTAAGGGGGAGAAAATTATATATATATAATTTATATATAATTATATAAAATTATATATATAATTTTTTTCCAGGGGTTAGAATAAAAGAAAACCTTCAGTTTATTGTAGCATTTGCCTGAGATATATTTTTCTGATTCTGTTCTTCTAGGAACAAATGCTTTCACTGGGATCTGGGAGAACTTGCCCACAGAATTTGTAGTTCTGGAGAGTCTGATACCAAAATGCAGATTTAGCAGTTTCTTGCACAAGAGTTACTACAGGGGGTGCAGCACCCTGACCAAGGCATACATTCTACATACAGTTTTTAAGGGTTGGGGGCATTATTATGCACAGCTTTTTGTTTTAAAGGGGGCTGTGCTGAAAGGATTCACCACTGGGGGAATTATTTCAGGAAGGCTATCCAAACCTTGGGGGGGGGGCAGGTTTTTTGCCAATTGGGAAAGAAAAGGTGATCTAAATTGCTACAGCATCAAATAACCAAATTGAATGTTCGCCCATTTAATTAGTTTATACTGACACTCCTTGGTTCTATTCATGAAGTGTGCCTCACGTGGATCTCACGTGGAATTTCTCCCTGCAAAGTGTCACAAACCACCTTTTATTCAGAATTGGCGTTATTAATGGTCTCCTGATTTTTCGATGCACAAAATTCATACCCAAAAGTTACTTATCAAGCAAAACGGAAAGGCTCGTTCTCCCAGCTAAGGGTCATTGCCTTTTTACTTTTCCTTAAATTACTCTCCTATATTTGCTTCAGCTGCAGGTTTACAATAATATCTCGGGCAGCAATTTTTGTTTTTATTGTAAGTATTGTAAAATATACATTAACACATGAAAAGAGAGTCTTGCTCCCACAATAATTACAAGGACAATAAATCTTGACTGCTGCAGGGCAGGAATTTGGGGTGGGGAATGGCTCTTGGCTGCAAAACTGAGGGGGTTTTCTTACTGCAGACAAGCAAAACGGTAAAAGAAACATACATATAACGCAGGAGCATCACGAAGAACACCATCCAACCTTCTGCAAGGAGAAATAGAAAGAGCCTATCTGTTCTCAGCTATAATGTAAGATTCTTTCTGTATGGATTACAAGGGCTGATGGAAGGAAAATCCTTGGACAGGCTAGGTTCATGTCCATCAGATTGGTGTTATTTACTTGATTCTGCCTCTTGATTTGCCACACGCTAAAAAATTTATATGCTTCTGCTAAGGCCTTTCAGTGCAAAAACATTTGACAGGTGCATTCTGGTAGTAGCTTTTATTCTCTTCTTTAAAAAAAAAACATGCACTTTCCCTGCATAGGACACCAGGTGAGCAACTTGAGTTCCCTTATTGATAGGAGATTTCTGGGAGCAAAATTGTGACAGACTCCCAAGTCGTCTCATAGAGGAACAGGATGCAGCGAGTCCCGCTGCCAACCCTCCCATTTCTACTTGTAGTTTCCAGAATGTTAAGAATTTTGACTACATGGGGTCTGATTAAATCTACAAATGAAATAGTGGGGGGGCCACTCCGAAATGATAAAAGCAACCCACCGGTAACTTTTCTTCTATCCAACTGAGGAAGCTGGTAATTTTCCTCTTGGTGATGGAAGTATTTTGAATAGACTGCTCTTCCCAGCTGCCCCCCAGGATGTTTCATGTTCAGAAAAACCTGACACAAGGAAAATGACTGCTCAGTCTTCATATTATTGCTCATCTGTCCAAAGCCAAAACACTCCGAAGGAAAAGGCTAATATGGCATAAACTGGATTGTTGAGTAACTAAAGACATGCAGAATATATTAAACCAGGTTAAAAAATGGCTCTCAAACCGATCAATGCCTCGTAACAGCTGTATTTTCTTGCTGTTGGAAGAAATTTACAGGGCTACGGCTCTTCTGTTGAGCCAGCAAGTCGGGTGCCTAAATCATTTCCCTTCTGTTGTACCTTTGAACAGCAGTTTTGTCTCACACGCATTTAGTCCATTTGATTTGAGCTGAAATACTGCAGCGTGATACTGGTTGGTATATATTCCTCTATTGATTGAAAAGGGCACATTGGCCTTTGCCTCTCTGACTTTTCGTCATGGAGCAGAGCTAGACAAGGACAGTATGGAAGGGTTGGAGTGGATCCCACGCAACTCTCAGTCCAGCATTTGAGGCCCACAGAAACGCTCATCCTTTCTTTGTTCTGAACTATTCCAATTAAGGCTGTGAACTTTGGGGGGGGGGGAATCTGTTGTGCTAATTCCAAAAAGCCAAGGTTAGGATCTCTTGACCTTTTGGAGTGAAAAAAATAAACACATTCAAGATCTCTCCATCTGCCCAGAAGACATGTTTGCAGCTAAGCACAATGTCCTTTTCTGCGTTATATCAGCATAGTACAGCATGGGGATAGATTGGGCTTACAGCATAGGGAGAAATCAGTCTCTTTGATTATAGTCCAATGTACGTCCCGTTTCCAAGGACCTACTGCAAAGGTCCAGAAGGAGAATTTTGATTTCTCCCTCTTCTCCCCATCACGGGCGACCAAAATGGTGGAAAAACAGGAAAATGGTCCTGTATTCTGGTAGCCTGCTGGTCCAGCTTTTCTAGACAATGGAAGAGGGCAGCTCATATTTCCAACAGGTTGGAGGCAAGGTAGGAGCGGTAGGAGGCTCCCAATAACACTTCCACATCCTTGCGTTTCACCAGCCAGCACTTGGCTTCATGAGCTCTCTGGACTGAATCCTTCAGCACCTTGGAGACTTCAGTGAGCAGCACTTCGTTTGCATCGCTTTGCATCCAGGCAACTTTGCCCCCTTGAGATAGATCTGGGGAAAGGCTGATGTTGCTATTCTGGAACTGGCCTGGGAAAGAGAAATTTGGCACTGCAAAAACTACTACATTAATTTTACAAAGGAGTTGCAAGTCATTTGTACCTTTGAAGACCCTGGCGATCTCAAGATTTATTATTATTATTATTTTTTTATTATTTATTAAATTTATATGCTACCCAACTCCCAAGGGACTCTGGGCAGCTTAACAACAGGATAAACATTAAAAAACAGCTTAAAACATTAAAACAGTTTAAAACCCATACATATCATTTCATGGCCGGATCTCACCAATTACAACCATGAGATCAATGGCTCCAAGCCTGACGGAAAAGCCTGGTCTTTACTGCTTTTTGGAAGGCCATTAGGGTGGGGGCAGTCCGAATCTCCGGAGGTAACTGGTTTCAGAGAGCTGGGGCAGCCACAGAGAAGACTACAGTACCCAGAGTTACCAGCCAGCATGTCATTGTAATTGTGAATATCATCAGTGAGTTGCCAGCTCTCACAGGCAAACAAAGCATGGACTGTATTTTTAATATGTAGAACTGGCTGGCATCTTGTGTTTTTTTTTAGAATTACTTGGGTGAGTCTTAAGAATACATTACATTTACAGTACTCTGGAAAGTGGCAAGGAGGGAACTCAGGGCAGTACATACCGTATTTTTTGGAGTATAAGACGCACCAGAGTATAAGATGCACCTCAGTTTTGGGGGAGGAAAATAGGGGGAAAAAATCTACTTACCAGATATTCATCTGGCTAGCATCCTTAGTCCGTTCAGCTTCAGCACATTATTCTATCCCCTGGTTAGGGCTTTAAAAAACCCTTTTTCGGAGGGAATAACAGTGAAAACAAACCTGCAAAGACTTAGGAATGAAAAAATCCTGCAAGCCGGGAAGATCGTTAGCGCGTTTTTAGGCCTGGAGAAAAAAAGCTTCGAAAAAGCTACATTCGGAGTATAAGACGCACCCAAAATTTCAGCCTCTTTTGGGGGGGGAAGGTGCGTCTTATATTCTGAAAAATACGGTAAATAGATGAAGGCTTGGAACTAGAAAACATGATAGTCACCCTCTTCGTAAAACAGCTTACCTAGCAAGCCGCCTGCTGATGCTGAGAGGCCTTGGCCCTTCACAATATAGAAGCCAAGATGATCCAACTGCAGGACTGTGGGATGACTATAGTGATGCAGCAGAACAAGAAATTCAACCGTGGAACCAATCTGGACCGTGATATTGGCCTCGGGCCACATGGAAATGGCCAGAGGGGGCTTACTGATTGTGGCCCGCTGAGTTAAGGGCAAGACCAGTACTTCCTCTCCATATAGTGTCACTCCCTTCTGGGTTATATTAACCACATAGCTGGCATGTGGGTGCTCCACTACTATGGCGATGACATCCAAATAGGTGCGGGGACGTTCTTCGTGGCCTGGCCTTGAAGGGGCGCCCATTAGGTGCCCATTAACAGACAAACCTGAAGGCAAAGAAAGGCAACCATCAGTTTCTTCCTTTCCCCTTTGACCCCTCAACAAAATGGAAGCAGAGCCACTGTTGCTGTTCTTCCACCCTCTGCTGAATATCCCCTTCTCTCTGCCTCTCCAGTCTCAAAAACCACCTCTTTTCCCCCCAAAGGTGAATTCTTTAATAGAATTCTTTATTGGCCAAGTGTGATTGGACACACAAGGAATTTGTCTTTGGTGCATATGCTCTCAGTGTACATTAAAAAAAATACATTTGTCAAGAATCACGAGGTATAATGCTCAGAAGCCCTGGGTCCTTTTAAATTGAAGTTTTCCTGACAGAGCAATTAATCAATGGAAAAACTTACCTCCAGAAGTTGTGGTGTGCCAACAATGGAGGTTTTTAAGGAGATTGGACAATCATTTATCCAAAATGTTATAGAGTTGCCTGCTTGAGCAGGGGTTTGGACCAGAAGACCTGCAAGGTCCCTTCCAACTCCATTGTTCTGTTATTTAGTTTTGTTATTCTAATACATTTCACACTCTAGTTTTGTTATTTGACTTGGGAATAATGTTTCTGCATATGATCGCAAGCACCAGACATTGTTCCTGAAAACAAGCTTATGGTCTCACCTGTCTTCACCTTTAGCCTTCTGGGATTGCCTGGGGCAGGTTCTAATCACAGCTCTTACCTGTGGCAGGGTCGCTCACCAGCCGCAGGATATCTCCCGAGTGTCCATCCAGGGTGAAGCACAGGTTCCCCAGGAAATGTGGCAACTTTATTACAAAGTGAGGGTCTCCATCCACTGCAAGGAAGAAGCAGAGGGTGTCCATTAACAAGGCATTTTAAAACATGGAGACCCTGTGAATTCTTTGTAGCTTGGAATGTCTTGTTACCCCAAGAGGAGAAAGTGAAGAGGCCAGATTTGGGTGATGCTCCCAGGGAGTCTGAAAAGAGATAAAGATGAAATCCACTGAACATTAGAGAAACATTTCAGTTTATGTGTACACCAAGTCCCATTCCATTACCCGCCCATCAATCTCAATCCCTTCTAGTTCCAATATGCTCTGTCTTTTGAAAAGTTATCCAGTGAGTTTTAACACAAACCAGTGAAAGGAACACACACACACACACACACACACAC
>JANHGD010002151.1:234734-247515 GCA_027560375.1 Imantodes cenchoa
CTGTAAACTGCTTAGAGAGGGCTGTAAAGCACTATGAAGCGGTATATAAGTCTAAGTGCTATTGCTATTGCTATTGGTCAGTTTGGACTCTACTGGAAAGGCCAAGTACTTGTCCTGGTGGGACTCGGTTAAAACAAACTTCTAGATTGCTAACGGTATTCTACCTTGGTTACAGCAGAAGCAATAGAAAGAAGGCTGGCATGAGTGAGATTAATACTACATGATAGAGGTTGGTAAAGAAAAAAATAGTATTTGGTGAGACAATTCTACTGTTATCCTGACATCCTTTCAGAGATTGTCCATAGGCTTAACACTGCCACAGTCATTCAGAATTTAAAAGTAAGATTAGAGTCAAATGGGGGCTAATCTTGAACTGACGGATGAAAGCTGAGCCACACTCCAGTTTGGGTTGGTAGAAGTAGCATACAAGTGTAATATTACATCAGTGTAATGATTGTATATCTGAAAGATGATTGAGAGCTGAAACAATAAATAAAGCTTTATCACCTCAAAAAAGCTCTAATAGGCACAGATTAATGAGCTAATAAAAGTCATTATCTGATTATTGGTATCAGTGTTGGAGAGTCTAGTTCAATCCAATATGCAGAATTTAGAAATTCTCAATATTTCCATACACAAAACTGAACATTGTGTATTCTCTACAATATTTCTATAAATAGTAGAAAGCCATTACATGTGTAAAGTTCACAAAGAACTGCAAAGATACCTGTTTTAATTTATTGTTTATCTGTTTGACCCCTAGATGTATATCCTGCCTTTCCTCAGAAGTCATCGCAACAGAAATATCTTCTTCCATTTTCGCCCACCAGAATAACTTTGTATGGGCTGATTGGATTGAGATGCTTGTCCAAAATCACCTGGTAAGTTTATTGGCTGAGGCTGGGCTTTTATCTTAATCAATACACTAAACTGGGTTTCTAATTGAAAATACGTTTTGATGCAGTGAAAGGGAAAGCTTTCTAGCTGTTGAGACCAAAGAGGCTATCAGGATCTTTTTAAAAGAAACTCTTAACATCACAGCTTCATGCATATTCTGGTAAGGTACATCAATCAACCAATCAGCCAGTCTAATTAACTTTATTATGATTGTTCACCAATACAAAAAAAAAGAAAACTAATTGAGACAGCAAAAACAAATAATATTAAAAGCAAACAATCATAAGATCAATTTGATCTTGACCAATTGATCTCTGAGGCTGCTCTCTTGGTATACTGCCACATGGTTTAACTGCTGGAATTGATTGCAAACCATAAAAGAAATTTTGCAGTGAACTGTTCTAGGAAAATGTTGATTAAGTATGTGATTAATTTATGGGGGAAATCTATACAGCCAATTTAATAACAGAAAACAAAGCTTCCATAATGGCCATTTCTGCCCTAGGGATGTCCAGCCCAGGGGGGGGGTTTCCTCTTATCGGCATAATGGTGCAATGCGCACACATTCTCACATTGGATGCACATGCATATCCCCTTGCATGATTTTGCTTCCGCGCATGTGCAGGAAGCATAAAACAGCAAAAATTAAAAAAAAGATGGCGCCATGCAACGGACCGGCGACGATGGCACCTGAGCAATCACACGCAAATTGTGTAATTGGCGGGCTGCTACCGAAATGACAGAGTGCACCGCACCGGTAGGAAACACCCCTGGTCCAGCCATTCCAGTGATACTAATTTACTAGTGATGATTTGCCACAATGATGGTTTGTGATTCCACAATCCTGAGAAAAAGGAAACCAAGAGAAAGAAATTTAAAAAAGTTCCGCCTTGATTAGGTTTAGTATATGTTGGGATGGAAAATATTCTGTCATTTTACCTTGCCACAATAATCAATGGAATCTCTGGGTCCCTATTTCTTAGTCCAGTATATTTTAAAGGGTTGACATTGCTTGTTGATCTTGTTGAACTAAAATAAATACCAACAACAGCACCCAGAATGATCAAAGAGCAAAGCAACTCCCTCTGTTACAATATTGGAACTCTTGAGTTCCCAAAAAAGTCATGATTATTTCAGCTGGCTGGGGAATTCTGAGAATTAAAGTCCATACATCTTCAAGGTTAAGAAACACTGTTCTAGATAATAACATAGCTGCAATTGCTTGTTAGAATGTTTTGCCAAATCTTAAGAATTGCATGCCACTCATTCTGGTTTTAAATAACCACAGTTGTCCTTATTCAGTATAGGCATTTTTATTTTCTTCCTTTTCATTTGCCTTGATTTAATTGTGCTCTCAGTTCTTGTACTTAATAAAGAATCGTGATGTTCTCATGTATTTTTGTAGAACAAGTTCTTTCTTTCTCTCTTCTCCAGGCAGGGCTTCTTCTGCAGAGTTCTCTTGCACAGATCCTACCCCCTCTTTAATGCTATTAAGTGCTCCATCCAAATACAGGCCATCCTTTTCATTGATCCAGACTTAACATGCAAGCCAAACTCTCACCCCCCAATACATACTACTGTTTGCTTCTCTAGGACCTTATGATTCCACTGTAACCTGAATACATTTCAAAGAAAAACCACAATAAACTTTTCAAACCTCTCGTCACAGTGCAGTAGGGATTTTTTTCCCTCCCCCTCAATTCCTTTCATAGGCTAACAATTACCCATCAAAGAAGGTATAATTGTACCTTATTTGGCTAGCCTTCACAGTATGGGAGTATCAAGCATTCATACCATATTATTTAGCAGTAGGACTAAATACCATTTCTGCAAGTTAAGGTTCACTGTTAACAATAAGCCAGCATATATTTAAGCAAGCCTTTATTGAAGATTCTTTGTGGTTCATAAATTTTCCATTTTAAACCAGTAGGTGAGATTCTAAGGACTTTTGAACCAAGACTTACTGTGTCCCATTTCATAGCAAAAGTGAGGGGCAAATCAGAAGTTATGTAAAAATTTCTAATACCGTACCTATTGTAGAATGAATGAAATCTAAAGATAATCCGAGTTTTATCATAGCAATTGCCATCCAAATGGTTTTAGATCAGGGGTTCTCAACCTGGGGATCAGGACCCCTTTGGGGATTGAACGACTGTTTCACAAGGGTCACCTAAGACCATAGACAAATCACCTTTTCACAGGTTACTGTAAGTGTTCCTCTCAAAGGAGGAGAAAGAGCCCTTTGAGTGGTACCGCCCTCCTTCTGGAGTGCTGATAGGCAGTGCTTGCTGCCTGTCGTGGGAGGTGAGGCATGCGAAACCTGCCCTGAGGAGTTGTTGGCTGCGCTAAAAATCTGTCACGGAGTTGTGGAAGCTGATTGGGCGGTTCTTCCAGCTGGTCCAGATTCATTCACCATGTTGTCTGTTGGAGTAAAAGGGGCTTGGAGGGGCTGAGAGGGGCTCGGGCTAGACCATCAGGAGGGGGAAAAAGGGAGGAGGGAAGAAATTGAACTGTTCCAAGATTTCCTGGATAGAGACTTTTGGCACTCAGGAAAAAGGGGGATTGTTGAGTTAAGGAGCTGGGAGGGGCCAGGTTTAGCAGTTAAAGAAAGGCAAGGCTCAGACCAGGTACCCAACATTACGATTCATAACAGTAGCAAAATTACAGTTACGAAGTAGCAGTGAAAATAATTTTATGGTGGGGGTCACCACAACATGAGGAACTGTATTAAGGGGTTGCGGCATTAGAAAGGTTGAGAACCACTGGTCCAGAGGCATATTCTCAAAACATAGACCTTCCTCCCAACATTTAATGTGATAAAGTCCAGATTAAAACCAACCTTTATTGACTGATCATGGCTCCTTGAGTCTTTTAATGTTAAAAGTGGCATTAGCCTCAGAGTGGCTGATTAAATCAGAAACAGAACTTTCTGGCTCATTCCAGAAAGTGCTTCCCGTTCCTGGTGGTTCTCAAAGCACTCTACAGTGGAAGGATCTCTGTTCATGGCCCACTGTTGCTATTGTTGTGGGTTTCATTTGTATGGGATTTTGTCAACAAACTGTCATGTCGTGTGAATTTGCAGGAGTTGGTATTTAGGGCATGTCTGAAGAGCATCCTAATTCCCTCTGTAGTGTTGCCATTTGCCAGTTTGCTCCTGTTTCTTCCGGTTGAGGGAGAAAAGGAAGTGGCACCATCTTTCTGGTTCCTCGGTGGAATTCTAAGTCAAAGAAACCGCCTATCGCTGTTGGAAGGGTGACCAAAGGAAAGAGGACACTGTGCAGGTGGCTGTAGCAGCTGTTGGAACCACTAGCTGCTTCAGTTTCCTTTAAGGCTTTTGTTGCTTCACAGAGTTTCATTCAGAGACTCCCGTATATCTTGAGGCAGTATCACTAATCCCCAAATACAAGTAGTGAGTCAAGGAAGCTGTTCCGGCCCCTTTTATTATAAACTAATAAAGTATAAACCAGCCTCTTTTATTATCAACTCTTAAGTAGCATGAAAAAGAATTGTGCTTATTAAAGGGAAAGGTGTACAATACAGTCCTTCCCTGTAAATTACAGTCTTTGAACCCTGCAGGCCTGTTCCTTTATTTCAGAAGTATCTACCTAGCAAAAGGCCTCCTGGACCTGATTACTCTGTTTTGCTTATTTGGGGATTCCAGAAATGTTGCCTGGCTTTGTGGTGATCCTCGGCTTCAGTTAATTCCTGGAATTTGGGATTTTTAGGATTTCCCCAGTAGTCATCAATAATATCATATTAGTAGTAGTATTATTATTAGTCATCAGTATTATCCAGCTGTTGAAATGGTGCAAAGCTTGTCACCATTATTATTTTTGCAGAAGAATGGCTGGCAAACTCTAGAACAGGTCTGTCAAACTGGCGGCCTGTGGGCCAGATGTGTCAGGCACAGGCCATGCCCACCCCGGCTCTGCAAAGGCAAAAATATGTCACAATATATCATGTGTCATGATCAAGTTGACACCCATGCTCTAGAACAGGCGAGTCAAACTCATGTCGTTACAGCAGTGTCATGTGACTATCGGGACTTTTTTCCCCTTTGCCAAACTGGGCATGGGCGTGGCCAGTGTGTGACATATTCTGCTCATGGGCCACAAGTTTGACAGCCCTGCTTTTGAAGATGTTCTAAGTCACTAATGGGGAACCAACCTTAAAAAGGCAGATTTCCCAATCATGTATCTAAGCCTTTGAGTATCAGATTTTATCTAGATTCTTGTTCTACGACTATCAGGCCCTAAGGATCTTTGCAGCCCAGGTGTTGTAGCCCTACTTATCCAGATCATGGTCGTAACTAGATGTTATTTGGTTCTTCATGTTAATAATTCACAATGAGATAATTATATTGATGATAATTTATTTCTATTTATTTATGTATAAAATGTATTGGCTGCCCATCTTACCACAAGTATAAGTTGAGATATTAGGTGTAGTTTCTGCCTTCAGGGTAGATTTGGGGTATTTTAAACCATGATTTGTGTATAAAAGATTCCAGCTTTTGTAAGTCCAAATGAAAGGTTAGTAGGGAGAGCAGGGCTGGAGAAGCCTCTGGCTAAGATCAAATACTCCCTTAGATAAGGAACAGTTTCTGCTCTTTTGAAGTTTGCTCATTGCACTGAGCCATAATGGTGGTCTGATTTTGGCTTAGTGTGACATACAAACTCACACTATAGGCATAAACTGGACACTTTTGTTCTTTTTGCCTACCAAAAGGTTTTTGCCTGCCCGTGAATTCTGTAATCACAACCTCTTGGAATGCCTTCTCTGTGTGTTCTTTTTGGTGCCTTTGAGTCAGCGTTGATTCCTGGTGACTGCTGGATAAATCCCTGCAATTTTCTTGGCAAGATTTTGGAAGTGTTGCCTCAAACTTTGAGTTGAGCAGCATATAAACTTAATAAATAATAAAATAAAAATAATAAATGGTTTGCCCTTGTCTGCTTCCTGGGCTGGATAGAAAGTGACTGGTCCAAGGTCACCCAGAAGGCTTTGTGCCTAAGGCAGGACTAGAATTTATAATCTCCCGGTTTCTAACTTGATACCTCAATCACTACACCAAAATGTCTCTCTACAGGCTATGTCATTGCAATATTCACCTAACTGAGTTAATATTTATGAAACTGAATTAATGATTAATAAAAGTTCAAAAAGTCTGCCTGTGCAAATGTATCTGCTGTTGGGCAAAAATTGTTTAGACGTGAGATTTTATCATTAGCGGTGGGCAAAAAGGGAACAAGAGCTCACTTTTATTTTGGAAAAAAAAGGCAGCCACAGGACATTAATTCTGTCCACAGAATTCACAAATTCTGTGTTGAATCTTCTCTACTGAAAGATCACTCTTCTTCCTTTTCAGTAGGCAGCCCCTCTGACTGCAAATGGCAGCTGCCATGGGGTGATTTTCATCAGGAAATCAATTTACAGCTACGACTCACTTTAAGACACCTACTTACACATTCGGAAAAGGAATATAATGTAACACAACACAACAAATTAATATAATTTTATATAATTTGTATTATAATTATTACAATACAATACAATGCAATACAATATCTAATCTAATCATCTAATCTAATTTAATCTGGGTGGTCTTCAGAATAGAATACTTCTTAGTGCAAGCAAACACTGAGTTATACCTGTTGTTATAAGCATGCAAATTGTAGGCAGTGGCATGGAATGGATAAGCTTTGATTCAGTGGGTGTAGAAATCCATCCATTGCTTTATTGTTGTAGGAGAGCACCATCACTGTCAATGCTGAGCCATAAACAAGGTTAATTTGTTTTAACTCTAGCATGTTATCTCAGCATAGTTAGTTTATGAAGCCAGCTTTAAGATTTAGCACATCTACCTGCTTGTAGATTAAGCATAGGACACTGCAGGTTGGCAAAAATCTAAGGAAAACCGAACTTGCCCTGTTATAACCTGTCAGTAGTTTTTTCTGGATGAATGGTTTTAGAAAAATAAAAACCTACAAAAAATAAATACGAGAGTAAAGAGCTGTACTATGAATTAATTTGTAGGTCCTGATTTCAGACTGAAAGTGGTGTTTGGAAAAGTTTAAAAGCATGAAGCTATGCCAGGCTTCAGTTTGTCAACTATATTAGATTCAATCAATTAGAATACAGCTGGATGGGATCTTGGAGGTCTTCTAGTCCAACTCCCTGATCAAGCAGGATACTCTATACCATTTCTGACAGGTGGCAGTCCAGTCTCTTCTTAAAATCCTCCAGTGATGAAACACCCACAACTTCTGAAGGCAAGCTATTCCATTGGTTAATTGTTATCATGGTTAGGAAGTTTCCCCTTAATTCCAAGTTGTTCTCTCCTTGATTAGTTTCCATCCATTGTTTCTTTTCTTGCCATTCTTGCTCTGGAAAATAAGATTATATCCCCTCTTCTTTGTGGAACCCCTCAAATACTGGAATACTGCAATTATGTCACCCCCTAGTCCTTCTTTTCTCTAGACTGGCCATACCTAATTCCTGCAACCGTTCTTCATATGTTTTTTTTTTCTCTCCAGGTTGGCTCTGCCTTGCCTCTTTCACAGGTTTTTTATAAAGAATAGGGTTATTTCAAGTATCAGGTCAGGATCTGAAAATGGACTGCCAAGGCAGGGTGTGCCTGGCTGGAGAATTCCTGAAGGCCACACATCTTAAAGTTGTTAAGGTTGAAAAACACTGGTGGTAGCCAGAAAAAGAAATAAACTGGTGTATCAAGTCTGCCCTCTAGTGATTCATTGGCTTCCATTGGCATGTATCTCTTAACCCAATTAAAAGAAAGAAGCTGCTCATCTATTGTTTCTAAATGATACCGTTTTACCTTTCTTTAAATTCACCAAAGTGAAAAGTCCAGAAATACAGTATATGTATATTTTAAACTGAATACAAATTATACATAAGAGCAGCCACAGCAGGTCAGTTCGGAATATACTTACTTGCCTTGTTAAATTAGGACTGTCAAATTTGGGAAATGACGTTTTTCAGTTGTATTCTTTGTTTTCTCTTTGGCTTATAAAATCTCAAAAGCTTTCAATGAGTCAAGAAGAGCTCATGTGATAAAACGTTTTCAAATAGAATGAAATGTCAGATCACCAGCATTTTTGGAATTCCCTTCAACCAGATTGGGGTTTTTTTTCCTTTTCTTAATATACTAATGTGGTTTAGAGTGCTTGGAAAATACATCATCCATAGAGAGCAGCTGACTTAAGGCCAGAGAAATCCTGGATGCCTGAAAAAAAATGTGTGTGCCAGAAATATGGTCTCACTGTGGGAAAAAGCAAAAACTGAAATGCCTTCAATGTTTATAAACTGGAAAGTGTAACATTCCTTACCTAAAGGAGTGCAGGAACTGAATCCATTGTGTTGGCTTTTTTAAGTTTTTGACTTGTTCTTCTTTTTTTGGCAGTGTGGAAAACAGATTTGCGGAGGGGACATTGCTGTCTTTGCCAGTCGAGCTGGGCATGGTGCCTGCTGGCACCCCCAGTGCTTTGTTTGTACCACGTGTCGGGAGCTCCTCGTTGACCTGATCTACTTCTACCAGGAGGGCAAAATCTACTGTGGGCGCCACCATGCTGAGCGCCTCAAGCCACGATGTGAAGCTTGTGATGAGGTGAGAAGGTTCAGCCAGACTCTATGTAAAGCAGCCGGGAGCCTGTGGAAGGCTTCCCAGAATGGAAAATATGCAAGTTGGGCAGCTGGAATCATTTGTGTTAGTTGGGAATATACATGCGTGCTTTAAAGCCGTGTTTGTCATTCCTAGTGGCTTTCAGATATGTAGACATAAACTCTCAGAAACTTTCTACGTGACCTAAAGTTGCCGAGATTGAAAAACACTGCTTTAAATTGAACTGTCCAAATGTTACTTTGGCTTTGTTTCTACAGAACAGCAAGACAGCCCTTTTTAAAGACTGTCTGTGTTTGTTTAAAGGTGCAGATTCACCTCAAGTAATACACAATGTTAGGTGTTTTACAATTCGCCATAATTTAAAACCATGACTTGAAGTTGGTTTCTCACTTATTTTAACCATGACTGTTTTTCGTGTTGTCCTGCTTTATTTTTACCCTCTACCCAAATTTCATGCCAATCTATAGGAGTATCATGCAAGAAAAATTAAGAAGTCTCTCTTAGAGACTAAAAAGAACATAACTTTGAATAATCTAGCTGCCTCACCTCGAACACCCTGCACTTTTCTGGCAATCATTCTTTTAGTGCCCCTTTCTTCTGGAACAAATAGTAAACGTGAAGATCTAACTTTCATATGGCAAATTATATATTTGTCCCATTAGAACATAGCAAATTATCCACCTCACAAAATCAAAATACATAAAAATTTACATCTATTGTCATCGATCCCTCTAAAAAGCATAGACAAAATATACCTCGCCCCGTTGAAAGTAATTTATCACAAGATGCGAACAAATGCACAGAAAAACCTGGAAACATGCACTTGCAGCCCCCACCTCAGAGTATCTCAAAGACTATACCCACAACAAGATTCCATAAAACCACAGATTTCCCCACTGACTTATGGGTGAAGAATGGATAATCAAATAAAAAGGGCTCAAAACACCTTTAGAAACGCCTTTTAGAATAAATGCTTTTAGAATAGAAGAATAGTATCTAAGTATGTAGCAGAGTAGTGCGAGCTATATAAGCTATGGTTATTTTGATAGTCTCAGCAATAAGCCATGCTTAAAACACATCTTGGCTTTAAAATATATGGATTCAACCTCTGAACCAAGAAATAGCTTTGTTTTAAGAAGCAAATGTGGACTACTTGAGAAAGGATGGACAAGTAATTTTCTCCTTTAATATAACTTTGCTATCATGAACAGAAGAAAGAATAGGTCCAAAACTAGTTTATTGTATAGGACATGTTATTCATGAATTACCAGAATGCTTTTGTAAAGTTACTTCGATTTTCATTTAGGGACAAGTTAGACATGATGTGTTTCTGTGAGGGAGCTAATGGGATGTAGGTACCATTGATTCAGATGTCTGCCCTTCTTGTATGTAGGTTAAGTGGGGGTAGGGAGTTGAATCCTTTCTGATTTTAGAGCCATCCACTTTGATCATACTCAAGCTCTTCAGACCTAGTTCTGATATTAAAACAACTGAACCAGGCTAGGAGAGAAATCACAAAGCATAAGAGATCTTGGCAGGAACCAAGATGCTAAATATAAACCTCTTCTCTCCCAGGTCACACATAAACAGGGCAATCACACAAATTAATGCAGCAGTTCTATCAGAAAGCTGCTCTCTGTGTTTCTTAGTCTGAGCTCTCCTAGGAAGGAGAGGCAAACATTTCAGGTGAACTCATTCCAACATTTTGTGTGAGCTCACCTCCAAGTACTCGGAAATGTTGCCTGAAAACTTGTGAAAACATTCAGTCTTGCACACAAGGAAGATTTTGGCCGTTCAATTTTAAAATTTTGGAAGTCCCTGATATTTTTTTTTTGTACCTTTCTGCCTTTTGAGCTTTTATTCCTCGATTCTTTTATCCCCACTTCCAAATTTGCTGGACAGTTTGTGAAAAGCAAATCAATGAGATGAGGATAGTTTTTAGAATTATCTCTCTGTGTGTCATCTAACACATTTATATAGCCATCCATCTCATGTGACTCTAGGCAGCTTACATTAAAAATAACAAATTATGGCTCCAAGGGTACTTGTGAAAGGTTGTAACATTTTTGCTGTGTGTTGAAGACGGGAACAAATTTTAGTGCTGCAGGACTTTTCTCCTAATCATCATCATCATTATTATTTCCTCCTTGGACCCATCTGCCTGCTTTCCCTGTACAGATCATCTTTGCAGATGAGTGCACAGAAGCCGAAGGCCGTCACTGGCACATGCGCCATTTCTGCTGCTTTGAGTGTGAGGAGGCCCTGGGTGGGCAACGATACATCATGCGCCAACGTCGCCCCTATTGCTGCCGTTGTTATGAGAGCCTCTACGCAGAATATTGCGATGCATGCGGGGAGCACATTGGTAAGACAACCTGGAGAATGGGAGGACTGGATTCTACCTGCATTTCTTTTTGATGTTATAATGGCACTGGGGAAAAATAATTTAAGATCATTTTTCACACGACCATTGTAGCATCCTGTAGTCACACGAGCAAAATTCAGACATTTGGCAACTGACTCATATTTATAATAGTTGCAGCATCCCAGGGTCACATGATCACTTTATGCCAGGGGTCTCCAACCTTGGCAACTTTAAGACTTGTGGACTTCAACTTCCAGAGTTCTGGGAGTTGAAGTCCAGAAGTATTAAAGTTGCCAAGGTTGGAAACCCCTGCTTTATGCAACCTTCTGACAAGCAAAGTCAATGGGGAAGCCAGATTTACTTATCAACTCTGTTACTACCTGTAAGTTAATCCCTGCAGTGACTTGCATAACGACTGTGGTGAGAAAAGTCATACAATGGGGCTAAATTCACTAAACAATTGTCTCGCTTAGCAACAGAAATTTGGGACTCAATTCTGGTCATAAGTCAAGGACTATCTGTAGTATTAAAATCCCATCAAATAATCATGAGAAGCAGTAGTGGCAGCAAATGCATCAATTTTAATTTCAACTACGATAAATCTTGATAAAGTTATCATATGGTGAGTTATACATTGGTGAGTTATCGTACAAGCAAAAGCTCTTTTGGGGTCCTCCATAATTTTAAAAAGGGGTAAGGGGTCCAAAAGAAAAAAAATTAAGGAACACTGGGTTATTAGGCAAGATAAGGCTCCTGCAGTCTTCTAAAAGCCCACATTTTCTTCTTCAAGATGTTTAGATTCCCAGCCTTTAAAGCAGAGGTGAAATTTATTTATTTGTTCAAATTTATATGCCGCCCAACTTCCGAGAAACTCTACTGCTTCGGCCCGGTTTGGGTGTACTGGTAGTGGCGGCCCCTGGTGGTTTAGAAAACCTGGTAGTGGTGGCACTATTAGGCTCCACCCACCTGCCCAGATGTCGCCATTTTCATGTTTTTAACCTTCTGTGCATGTGCAGAGGGTGAAAAAGCATGCATGACAGTGGCACACGTAAAGCACGTCCGCTTTTGAATTGGTAAGGAAGGTAAGTAGATTTCACCGCTGCCTTAAAGCTGTGAAGAAGTTATGAAGATCAGTACCGAAAGTAAAACCATTGGTTACCTCCAGAGTCTCATATCCCACGAAGCTGTAAGCAGGGGCGGGTTCCTACTGGAACGGGCCATTCTGCTGTCCCGGTAGGAGCCTGAACCTTGCGCAATGGCTCAGGTGCCACCACCACCGGGCCATTGTGTGCCGCCATCTTTTTTTCTTCTTTTTTGCCTTCTGCGCATGCACAGAAGCGTCCTCTTGCGAGAGGACTCTCACCAGTGCGAGATTTTGGCGTTTTTTTTCTTCTGTGCATGCGCAGAAGCAAAAACAACTGCCGAAATCACGCACACGTGTGCATCCTCTCACAAGGGGACTCTCGCCCGCATGAGATTTTGGCAGGTTTTTTTTGCTTCCACGTATGCAAAAAAGATGGCCGCAGTGATAAAAAGGTTGGGGACCACTGCTCTAAAGGGTCTATTGACCCTGTTATTTTCATGCTATCAAAAAATGAAAAAAACTGCTGTCAGTCTATGTTTTTTCATTATCACCTATAGATAACCTTTTAAAAAAAAAAATTCAAATCTTGAAGTGACTTGAATTGAATCAGTTTGCCCTTCGAATCCTAAATTAAAAGACTATTCAAAATATGCCCTTTTCAGTATTAAATCTTGAATACAAATCAGATCAGGACTGATTGTACAGGTCAGCCAGTCTGTGCTTAATAATAATAACAACAACAACAACAACAACAACAGAGTTGGAAGGGACCTTGGAGGTCTTCTAGTCCAACCCCCTG
>JANHGD010002151.1:289145-301590 GCA_027560375.1 Imantodes cenchoa
ATGTATGTATTTATTTTTAATTGTCGACAAGTGCAAGAAAACAAGACACATGAAAAAATGGCACAAATAAATGGATATAAAGAAGCAAAACATAACTATAAACACATAAAATGAGTACGTACAGATGGGACAGGGATGGTAGGCCCTCAGCATGCAATTCTGAGACAGCTGACAGAATGGAGTTGAGAATAGGGTGGGGTTTTATACCTTTTTGGTTTCTATGGGATCATGTAGGGGTCATGGCTGGCTCTATAGGCAAAAGGGGAAATGCAGATCCTGTGTGTTTGAGCTAATCTTGTCTTGCCTAATTGCTTATCTGGAGTTTCTGTCTGACCCAGTCTTTCTGAATGGATTACCAAATCTGCATTTCTAAAAGCTGGCCTTCTCAGTTTCTACTTGGAACAGAGAGACTGGGGCTGGTTTCTGTCTCCCTTAAGATTTTCCTCCATTTCTCCTTTAGGGGAAATATTCTATCCTGCCTTTTTAATATTCCCCAAAATATTAAATAAATAGGAGGGTGGGGTGGGTGCTGACTTTCTACAACTACTTCAAGGAAGCTCCTTGAAATAGTATACGCCTTTCGCTCTAGGAAGCCCGTTACCTGAGACCCAGGACAGCAGCCCCAAACAGTCCTGCAGCCTCCTGGCTGGCTGCTAAATTACTTTGGCTTGGCTTGGATTTTGGGCTCGAGGAGAAAATTATCTGAGACTTTTTGACAGAACAGTTTAATTATTTATATTATTATTTTTTATTTTACTACTTTTTAAAATAATGACCCAAAAAACCCCAGGAAAAAAACCACAAAGATTTTAAAAATATATTATCAAAGAAAAAGAAAGACACATAGAAAGTTATTTAATCTTTCTGGAGGAGGGAGTCTTAACTGTCTGGCTTCTTTTGCCCTCTAAATCTCAAGAGTACTTAATTTGATCAGCATAACACCTTACTAGCTTGACACCTTTTCCCTGAGGCTGAGGGAAACCAACACAGTCTCCCTTGTGCTTGAAGAGCTGGGCTCCCTCAGAAGCCTATTTTATATACTTCTAGCTGGCTTCCCCAACTCCTGCCGTAGCCTCCCTCTCCTCCTTGCTAATTTTGTTTTTTAAATATAATCCCTTCCTTTGCTCTTTTCTGATCATCTCAGCTTTCCTTCACTCCCACACTGCCTACTCCTCTTCGCTTCCCTTGTATGCAGCTGCACTTAGCACTGAAGGGTAATTTTCATACTTACAAGTGGGCACCTTTAAAAAAAAATTAACTGGAATTCCAGGATCACGAACCATTCAACATCTCTTTCTGAATAATCAGTCGGCTGACATTTGTGTAGATCAGTGCTTCTCAATTATTTTCTGTTACGCCCTCGCCCCACAGGAAGAAGTAAACATTTCGTGCCCCCTCAACACTCCAATCTGGGCCCTAATGGAATTTTAGTGTTTTGACACAGGGTCAGACCAGCTTAATCAAGCCGATGTTTTGGGGTTGCTGGCCTGGCCCATAAACGCCACCTCTGCTGGATACTCACAGCGAATAGTGTGGAAGGAGGCTTTAGGGTGCGTTCAAAGCTTTCACCCAGCTGCAGAGGATGCTCCTCCTTGTCCAGCAGCAGGTTCGCCACGCCATTCATGGCTACCGCGGCGCCCGCTGAGAACATAAAGAACCCACACAGCTGCCCCACCCCGCCTGGCACGCCCCACTATTTGAGAAGCACTGCAATAGATTGTAACAACAGAAGAAGCTGTTTTTTAAATATGGGTATCCCTCTTATTTACAACAGTTCATTTAGTGACTGAAGTTACAATGGCTCTGAAAAAAGGGACTTATGACCGTTTTTCACAGTTACGAGCTTTGCAGCATCTGCACGATCACGTGTTCAAAATTCAGATGCTTGGCAACTAGTTCATATTTATGACCATTGCTGTGTCCCGAGGTCCCATGATCATCTTTTGCAACCTTTTGACAAGCAAAGTCATTGAGGGAAGCCAGATTCACTTCACAGTCAGGTTACTAACTAATCAACTGCAGTGATTCACTTAACAATTGTGGCAAGGAAGGTCGTAAAATGGTGCAACACTCACTTAACAAATGTCTCACTTAACAACAGAAAGTTTGGGCTCCACTGTGGTCATAAGTCAAGGGTGAACTCAGTGATGAAATCTAAAAATTTTCCCTACCGGTTCTGTGGGCGTGGCTTGGTGGGCATGGTATGGCTTGGTGGGCGTGGCAGGGGAAGGATACTGCAAAATCCCCATTCCCTCCCCACTCCTGGGGGAAGGATAATGCAAAATCCCCATTCCCTCCCCACTCCTGGGGGAAGGATAATGCAAAATCTCCATTCCCTCCCCACTCCTGGGGGAAGGATAATGCAAAATCTCCATTCCCACCCCACTCTGGGGCCAGCCAGAGGTAGTATTTGCCAGTTCTCCGAAGTACTTAAAATTTCCGCTACCGGTTCTCCAGAACCTGTCGGAACCTGCTGGATTTCACCCCAGATCAAGTGTCACCCTAGAATCAGCAACACACCAGTAGTGTGTTCTAAAGCCCTTTACTACCGGTTCACATACGTCCTGGGTGGGTGGGCGGAGCCTCCCACTGCCAGCACTACCAGTTCTTAGAACCGGTCTGAACCGGAAGCAACCCACCACTAATCCACATCCTAAACAAGCCCCTCTTATAAAGCCTACCGCTGTACCCCATTTCTCTGCAACTGCCTCTAAAGACAAGCTTCTTTTAGGAATAAATATTTCCTCACAGCTATCTGGATCTCATTTTTATTTATTCTTGTGCAAACCTGGCTTGAATTGAAACCCCAAATTACTTCCTGACAGTTGTTTAGACTATGTTCCCATATACCCAGCAGCTACCTTGGTGATGTTTCCTGTAACCCACTTGTCTAGAATGCCCCTAAGTCTTACTGCAAAAAAAGAATCATGGTTGAATTGAACTTACACTTTATAAAACAAGGCTGGTTTCATGATCAAAAGACAAGAAGAAAAACTGTAGGAAACCACCCGTTTCCAAAAATATTTAAGGATTGTTCCAGATGAGGCTTTTTTTTTTAAAAAAAAGATCCATATTGTCATGTCCTCCTTTTGCAAAGCCCCATCTTTTTTCTTTCGAAAGAAAAACTGTTTAGAGGAAAAAAAGATAATTGTTGCAGAATTCCTTACTTTCTTTTGATCAATAAGCTTAAGAACTCTCTACCTGAAAACCTATTCAGTGTTACCTAGAAAAAAAAAAGCTTAGATCTCTTGCAGAAACACCGTCCTTCCTCATGTGGATCCCTCAAACAATTTTATCCTTTGCTCCCTGCAACATCAGGATGAGAAGACATCAAGCTGCAGAAACTGATTTGTTGACTCACTTGAATCTCAGAATCTATCAGCCAAAAGCAGATGTAAAAAAACCTAAAGAACCAAAATGAAACACTTAAAAAGAACTTGAGGTGTGTATGAGGAGGAGGGGCAATCAGGTGCACTTGCATTCTTACTTGTTTTCAAATTCAGAACTAAGCTCAGTTTTTTAAAATTAAAAATCAGTTCCAGGTTTTCTTCTTTTTGCTGATATTTGGCCAGATGTCCAGCAACATGCCCCAAATCCCAATGAACCTTTTTTCCCTGCTACTCATTTACAGCTCAATACCCTCTCATTTTACAAAAGATCTTTACCTTCCCAAGATCTTCAGTGCATCTAAACTTTCAAACAAGCTGAATGATTTCTACGCTAATAAAAGAATTGCCTTTCTGATCATTGATAGTAAACAACCCCATAAGGATTTTTAAACAACATGCAGTTACCAGGAAACAGTTCCTTTGATCCTCTCCCTCCTTCAGTTTTAGTCTTAAGTAAACTGGACTCCCTCATCCCTTTCTCTCTCTCTCTCTCTCTCTCTCCTTCTCCCCTCTCTCCTTCTTCCCAAATCAACTACAAACAAAATGGTAGACAGTGGATATTTACGTTTAAAGTCCTGGATGTGGCGTAGGAAGGTCTGAACTTGCTCAAACATTTTCAGGTAGAGAGGGTGACAAAACAATCAGGGAAGAAGTTAAAACGGGGAGCAGGTCTCCTCTTTCTTCGTGGCTGCTCCTTTTTGCTCTCTGTTCTTCTCTGACCCGCTCTCAGGAATTTTTCCCTTTGCCTGATAAACCAAGAACTTTCAGGGGAGGGAACGGAGTGGCTGACGCTTAACCTGTTCAGAACCAGGAGGAACAAGTTGCTCTGTGCATGTGGGTGTGTATGTTTAAGAGAATTGAACCCTGGCTATTTACTCTCACATGGAAACAAAATTAAGGCTTGTAATTCTCTAAACACAAGGTGAGAGACAGGTGCTTTCTCAAATGATCAGAAATCAATTGCATTTGCTTTCCCATTCTATTATTCAATCAAAAGACCAAGAAGATTGTTTACAAAGTTACACTGACTTCACCTTTGTTTCAACACTATGCTGGATTGCTTCTTAGCATTCTTTTAATTCTTCTTTCCTGCCCCCAATACTGCGGCACACAAAATTTAGAGTAATGTACATTTTGTCATGCCACGAAGAAAGGTAATGGACTTCCCCAACGTAAACTCAAAAATCCAAGTGATACTTCAAAAATTAATATATTTATTACTGTATGTCCTCATGGATTTGAATCCTATAATCATACATGTGCAATTTTTAAAACGTCACACAACTGGTGTTTTGTAACAACATAGCTATTCTTCTTGAAACTGAACAATGATTGTAGTAGAATGATGTCAGCCGGAGATGCTTGATATAACAAAGACTGGCAACCTTAGTTTTTTTTTTAAAGGTATTATTTTGAAAATGACAAATATGACATGGCATTTTTGATTGCTTTGTGCAAAGTTGTGGAGGTTCTACAGAACTATGCACTGGAAATAAACTATAATAAAATAATTATCACACCAGATACTGAAGTAAAAGTCCTTTTTTACTTAAATACAGAATTTAACAATGTGAAATCTATCACCAGAATATTTTCTCCCACCGAAACAGTGTCTTTGTGTCTTGAAGATTATTATTTCTTCCAGTTTCTAAATTTGTCTTCAACAACTTTATTGATTAAATAATTTCAGCTTTTCTGATATAAAAATGGTTGTAATTCTCCTTACTTCTGTTCTCCTCTGAACTATCAGCTCTTCCCCCTATATTCTAAGGTTGAAAAAATAGATTGATCTGGATTCTCATTTATTTGGGGAAAGTGTGTGTGTTTAACCATTCTTTGCCTCAGAATGCCAGACATAATCTGATACCTGCAACCTACTACTGAAAAATACATCCAATGTACCAACAAAATCTTCACAATGTTAAAATAGACTTGATGATCACATTTGACCTAATTCCTTTTCTTTGCTTTTTTATATTACCTGTCCTCATTTGGGATTCCAGATAACCCAGAAACTTGAACTCTTTCGTAACATTACCTTACGCAAAAATTGTGCAATTGTCTATTTTGTATTTTCTTTAAGTGCCAGCTCGTTTGTTTTCATTTCTAAGGCAGTTGCATCAACAACAGAAACAAACTAGGGTACATACAAAGGTATGTTTTGCAAATATTTGGAATTGGTTCAAAGAGCATGAGGTACAAGGTTTGGAATTTTGGCAGGACATGGGTGCAGACTAAAATTCCCAATATTTTCCATCCTCCTTACCAGCTCTTCCAGCTGCAACTCCATCGGTTGACAGTGCCATGCTACATCCATGTTGTTCTTTCGGACCATCCACATTTATGGGTTCTCCAGCCCCTCCTGCTGGGCGAGGCCTCCTCAGCCTCTGGGAACAACGAGCAGGACACACAAGTACATTTCGAGGTTCAGGACCCACGAAACTGGTCACAGTCAAAGTGTCACCCGGGGGACCTCCCCAAGGGTTAGAAAGATCCTGAGGATCACTTTTGTTATGAGTGGAGTTGGGCAAGAAATGTTCTTGTTTAACAGAGCAATTTTCCTGAGGATGCCTATGGGAGTGATGACCTGTAAGAACAAGAAGGGCGAAGGGAAAATTCCATTAGGGGTATGGCCAACTGCAGAACAAAGCGACATAACTTATATTCTCAGCAGTGATTGAAGTATTTGGCCACACCTCAACCTTGGTATACCTCTAGTATTTATGTCTTCAGGTTCTGATTCTTCAAGCCAGCATGGTCTACTGTTTAAATGACTGGACTGAGACTATGACAAGTCAAATTTTCACTCAGTCATGAAGCTCAGTGAGCGACTATGGACAAGCCTAACTTACTCCATATGATATGACTGATGTGAAGATAAAATTAGAGGAGGGGGTATTATGTGTGTCCTCTGAACTCCTGGAGGAAAAGTGGAACTCAAACATAGCAAATCATTACAAGTTTTACCTTTGAGTCAATACAGGATGTGAGTGAGAGGGTACAATTATAAATAGCAATAACAATAGCACTTAGTCTTATATACCGCTTCATAGTGCTTTACAGCCCTCTCTAAGCGGTTTACAGGCTCAGCATATTGCCCCCAACAATCTGGGTCCTCATTTTACCCACCTCGGAAGGATGGAAATTGAATTGAATCAATTTGACAGATCTTTGCAAATGAAAACCACCACTCAAAATAGTATTTGCTATACTTAGCTTTCACTTTGAAAGACACAGATTTTTTTTCCCCATTAGCTGGTGATATAAATTTGCACCAGAAAAATTGTGACAAAAATCTGCTCTATGTCACTGATATCCTGCCTTTCTTCAACAGAGCATAAGGTGAAATGTGTGTTTTCCATCTGGATGCTGACGGGGATACACGTCGATTTAGCGATGCTGCTGTCTTCTGCGTATGTATGTACTTACTGTATTGGTTTTGTTGGTTTTATTTTGAATTGTTGTTGTATTTTAATTTTTTGGGTTACATTGTGAGCTGCTCAAAATCATTCTGACTCTGGCAGTGCCTAAATTGAATAAATTAAGCTACATGAATATTTACCAATCCAGATTGGCCCCCATTATGCATTAATCTTGTCTAGTCTCTAGTCTCAGAATTAACTGTAAATTTTTACAGTATTTAGAAGCCAACACAAAATTGAATGCAGTAATGTGGATGCATTTTACACATAGCAATTAATATTGACAGGAGGCCGATTCACTTCATGAAATTAAATCTATTCTTTCCTAAAGCTTACACATTTTCCTAGTTGTCCATTAGTGCAGCTTGTTATATTTTCCAGGTCTGGCCAAACTATTATTCACTTTTATTTGTGAAAGTAAGCTAAAGATGGCTGTTTTCTGTACAGAAAAGTCAGTTTTCAAACAGAATAATTATTGATAATTTGTAATTCAGTATAACCGAGTTTTGGTAATCACTACTCCCTGCAGTTTTCTTGGCAAGGTCTTTCAGAAGTGGTTGCCCTTACTTTCTTCCTAGGGCTGAGAAGGTGTTACTGGCCCAAATCACCCAGCTGGCTTCATGCCCAAAGCAGAATTCATGGTTTTCAGATTTTTAGCCTGGTGACTAAATACTACATCAAACCAGGGGTGAAATCCTCCAGGTTCAGGCGTGCCTGCCAGTGGTCGGAGAGCTGGTAGTGACGGCAGCGTGAGGCTTTGCCCACCCTCCCGGATGCTGCTGTTTGGGTTCTTTTACCCTCTGTGCATGCGCAAAGCGTTCTGCACATGTGCAGAGGGTAAAAAACCCCAAATGGCAGCATCCAGGCAGGTGGCGTAGCACTGCCGTCGCTACCGGCTTTCCTACCACTGGCAGACATGCCCAAACTAGGAGTATTTCACCCCTGCATCAAACCGGTTCTCTAACCACATTTAGGGATCAATAGGATCAGACAACCTATTGAACTAAGCACCTACATCTGGTTTGTAGCTAGATGGGACATCTCCAGGGAATACCAGGGCTACAGCTGAAATGACAAATCGATTCTGCTGTTAAAAAAATTACATGGATATATCCCTAAATCCTGCAAAAGTTAAGCTCATCCTGAAGACGACTTTACTTTTTAATCCCAGATAGAAATCTGTGATTTCTCCTTGTGATTTCAAAAGAGAAGAAAAACATGAATATCAGTGGAGTCCAGAGTTAGCTTTTGAAATGCTGAAAATCACGATTTGGTATTAAATATAAATACAGGTAGTCCTCAACTTACAATCATTCACTTAATGACTGTCCAAAGTTATAACAGCACTGAAAAAAGTGACTTACGATTGTTTTTTCAGACTTACAAATGCTACAGCATTCCCATAGTCATGTGATTTGCACGCTTGGCAACTAACTCATATTTATGACGGTTGTAGTGTGCCGGGGTCCTGAAATCACGTTTTATAGATTTTTTGACAAGTAAAGCTAGTGAAGAAGCCAGATTCAATCTGTAACCGTATTATTAACTTAACAACTGCAGTGATTCACTTAAAAACTGTGGCGAGGTAGGTCATAAAAATGGGGCAAAACTCTTGCTTAGAAACAGACATTTTGAGCTCAATTGCGGTTGTAATTTGAAGACTACCTGTACTTTTGGCTTTTTAAGTGCTGATATATGAAAGCATGGAGTTAACTGTATACTAACATTATTGTTTAATCCACCCTTTTCTAATTTGGTGAACATCAGATGCAATACACAGCTTGTCCTCATTTAACAGCCTCAGTTGGGACTGGCAACTTAGCAACTCGAAGAGGAAAATCATGTGACCATAACTGGGCTTATGACTTTAATTCCCCTTTGTCATTAAGTGAAGCAATACAGTCCCTAATTGAAGAAACATTTGACTGCGGCTAACACTTTTACTTCTACCTTCTATATTAAGTCTACCTGTTGCAAGCTGGTTGCAAAGTACAGAAATGGTGATCGGTGATTGAGAAATGCTGTGAAAGTCACAAATATAGGGACTGGTCGCATAGTTTTTTCCTAGCATTGTTGTAACTTTGAATGACTGGTGCACAAGGCAGTTGGTAAGTGAGAACTGCTTGTACAACTGCCCAAATTTCCAAGTTGGGGAAGCTGACTAAACAATTAAGACAATCTCCTTTGAACATGTGAAACAAAAATCATGCACACATATTCTAACAGTCCGACTTAAAATTCAAATGCTTGGGAAATAGGAGATCATAGAAAAGAATCAAAATCAGTATTGCACAATCTGAAATTTCATTTTTTCCCCAAATGATACAATTTTTGCATAAAAGTTTTTCAATGCCTTCTACAATCCTCCCTCAAGAGAGTAATATAACTGGCTACTGCCCCATTTTCTCAGTTCTCAGAGTATCTTTTCCTCACTCTGTGAATACAGTACTATTTATTACAACTTATTTGTGGAATGAAGTGGCATGAGTGTCACAGGCAAGCCATTTACCTATTTTCAACATTTATACCCCAGTTATAAGATACATCCAGCATATAAGCATTTGGGATAAAATACGGCAGCTTCTGATCCGAACCAGAACTGTTGAATATTGTGTGAGGATGAAAGCATTGCATTGGGCAATCTAAAAGCTTGTTTGCAAGAACCAAGACTGACGTGGTACTCTTATTTCAAGGTTTCTTCTGTTGTAAGGCATTGATTACATGATGGAGTAAGCATCAGCAAAGCAGCATTAATGTGTTGAAATGGGTGTCTAAGCTCACATGCATAATGGCTACTCTTAAGATCATTTGAGTGCTAGTTTGGTGTAGTGGTTTAGGCACTAGACTAGAAACTGGGAGATCACAACTTCTAGTTCTGCCTTAGGTATGAAGCCAGTTGAGTGACTTGGGCTAGTCATTCTCTTTCTTAGCCCTAAGAAGAAAGCAGCAAAGGCAAACAACTTCTGAAAAACCTTGCTATGAAAAATGGCAAAAATGACATGGAATAGTTCACGTAGTTGAGTCAGCACTGACTCAAAGGCACCCCCCCACACACACACCCCAAATCATTTACAGTTGCGTCCCCTACAGATAGCAATGGGACTGCATTTGAATCCAGGAAGACTAGTCCCATCGTTGAGTAACTAAAGCGAGTATTTCAGGCAGCAGATACTGCTGGTGTTTCTAAGCTCTTTCTTCATTTCCCTTTGATCCAAGGACCATACGTACACCTTTTAACTGTTCTCAGGTGTGGTGATGGACCATTGCCAGTGTTGAAGTAAGAGTTGGCACGTTTCTGCACATGAGATGGAAAAAGACAGCTTCTCAACCTCGGCCTTAGCATCGAAGTGTCTTGGGATAGCTTTGGACATAGGAATGTTTTTGGTGCTTCCCGATGAAAGAATGCAATGTGAATTATACAAGGTATGCATTTTCAATAACCAGAACTAAAACACCCTGGAAATTTCTATTAGGTCTCAGCTCTCCAATGCACATGCATGGAATTTTTAAGGAAAGTGTCTCCCCTTCATCCATCATTCGCTGTAGGAAGTGCTGTTGCATCTGTACTAAGCATGTAGTGTTGCTGCTCTTATGAAAACTGTGGCTAAAGCAAAATTTTAATGCAGGTGTGTGGTTAAGATCAGATTCCAACTGTGACTAAAGTGAGATATGAGGGCGTTGTTAGTAGTAATAATGGCACCATGCTTACAGCCATTTTGCAGTTTGTAATTAGCTTAATTTCATGTAACTTACATATAAATGTGAATTCCTTGTCTGAGAATTGTATAGTGTTTCTTCTCTGGCAGAGAATTTGAACTCTGCTTTGTCACACACCCCAAGCAAGTGATCAGAGCTCTCCCTCCTGATTGCTTCCAGCTGTCAGGATCAACCCAGGCATAAAGGCAAGCAAAGCAAAATGCCAACCCAGCCTGGCAGAGCTAAGCAAGAGACTTGGGGAGAAAGCCACACAGCCCATGTTCTTGGAGCTGATGTCGCTCACCTTTCCTTTCCACCAGAAGGATCACATCTCCTGTTCGCATATGCTCCTGCAACACACTCTCCACTTCTCCAGGGCTCAGATCTCGGACGTCAGCCCCATTCACCTTGGCGATGATATCTCCTTCTTCCAGCAAAGGGCATCGCTGCCGGTCCCAGATCTTCACAACCCGAGCCCCTCGCTTGCCTCCTCTGAGGGATCCTACTCCAAACCAGGGCCCAGAAGGGCTGCAGGGCAAGGGCACGGGGGTAAGGTGGCTACAGGGTGGCCCCCGATGGAGGTGCCGCTCGGCATGTTCCTCTTCATCACCCAGACAGGCTTTGGTGCAACAGCGGACGCTGAGTCCACGGGTCCTGCGTGTTGGGGCCGGTCCAGCTTCTTGGCCGCATGCTGGGCCTCTGGGGATAATGGGACTGGGGGGTACAGCACCGTAAGTTGGTGGAGGGCGTCGGGCCAAGAGAGGCTGCCCATCAGAAAGGCAGGAACAAGGTGACTGACGATGGGTATATTGGAGGATACAGTTCCCGTCAACTACTACTACGACATTCACTGCAAGGTGGAAGGAAAACAAAGAGAGCTATCTTGGTCTATGCATGACAGGCAACAACACAGCATCCTTTGGCCAAAGGGATGGCAACTTGGGCTCCTCCAGCTGTTTGGAACCAGACTTCACCCAAGATCTTGCCACTGGCCATGCTGTGGCAAGGGCTGGTAGAGTGGACATATAAACCTCCACATGATACACGGTTGCTTAATTCTGCTTTAAGTCAAGGTGAGAACTGAATCAAAGCTAAATATCTTACCCCGATTTTTGTATCAGATATTCTCCAGACAAAATGATTTGTCAAAGACAGAGCCAGTACAGCACAGTACCTGACCTATTTTATGTAATAGATTTAATAACTGACATGCAACCATTTCTAGCTTTCCATATTATTTAATAGCCAATAAGCAATGAGACTTAGTACTTGATGAAGCAAATACTTAACTGGTGGTATATCATAGCATTTAGTATTTGAAAGTAATTGTACAGATATGAAATTTCATATAGGTTTATGATTGATGCATGTTATAAGCAGTTTTAGTAATCCAGTGCAGAACTGGTTTAAGTGGGGTATACATGTGAAAATAAATAAATAAGCAAATGCTTGCTAAAACACAAGATACTAAAACAGTTGAAATCTGAGGCAAAAGGTCATATTCAAAGTCACATTGAAATGGGTAAAATAGGAAATTTCAATGAATTTCAAGTATCCAGATCAACTTGAGCCAAGAATAGTCATTGCTATGGAATGCAAGCAAGGCTATAAAATGATTACAAACTAGCCATTCATCTGCTTGAGTTTGAAAAGGGTAATCCTGTCCACTTCAGCTCAGAAAATAAGCCTCAATGAATTCAGTAGGGCTTCCCTTCGTCAAGTTTATTTATTTAGCGTATATGGCATTTATAGAAGTCATGCAATCACTGGTATACAAATGTAGTTTAAATAAAGCGTCAGAATGTGTGTGTGTGCGTGCGTGTGTGTGTGTAAGATATGTGGACGATACAATTTAGAATATGGGTTCCCAAACTTGGCAACTTTAAGACTTGTGGACTTCAACTCCCAGAATTCTCCAACCAGCAGAGCTGGCTGGAG
>JANHGD010002151.1:461107-473956 GCA_027560375.1 Imantodes cenchoa
TAATTGGGTAGACCAGGTTGCCCTGATAGACTGGTCTCACGGGGGTGGGGCGGGGGGTGGGAGAACCACTGTCTTAGGCTGTAGTTCAGTTCATCTAACTGGATCCTGTAGAGCAGAATCAATGCTGAACACAAGCTGCGATACAAAAATTCCTCTGGTCTGATTTGGCTCAGCGATACCTAGCTGTTCATCCACAGCTCACATCAAATATTTTACCTGGGTGGATCCTGTAACTTTAAAAACAAAAATCAAATGTTCTGAAAGCAGTGGTTTAGATCTTCCAAAATTTATCAAGCTAAGCAAAACATGCATAGTTTTGCTTACTTTTAAACTGTATTCATCCTTATCAATACGTTTCCGGTCTTCTTGTGAGATAAGGAAATATTGGAAGACCACAGAAAATCTGTTCGATGAATTTTTGAAAATGCCATTGAATCCTGTTCATTGGCCACTAAAATTTCACAGCCAGATCTTTAAAAGCTTTGAGGACAGCTTTTTCCAGATCCACTTGGAGATCTCAAGACTGACCCAATCCCGTGCTACTTACCGACTGCTCTTCCCCACGGAAACCAAGGTTTCAGTCTTTGCAGTTTTTTACTTCCTACTTTAGTCATGGGGAGGGGCGGATCAGTTCAAGGAAGCAAATATGTCATCTGCAGTCTGAGTTGGTGCATCAGATCTGACAGAACGCTACATTGGACCCCATTCTCACCCAGCCTCAAGGAGAACGCCCCCCCTCACCAACATGAGCCATTTTCATATACTCCAGATCTGGTTCTTTGGAATAAATCATGGGTCAAAGAAGAGGAGTAATTATCTATCTTGCTAGGCTGTGCATACTACGTTTTCCCCCTCCTTCTGCATCTTCAGTCAAACTTCATTAGAATGTTTTTTCCCCCCAGGGTTTCTTAAAGAAATTGACCAGATTTCCCAGCATCTGGTAGTAATTTTCTAAAAAAAATAGTAATAATACAGCTCACGCCTATTAGGCAAATATTTTACTATCCAGAGAAGCAGATCAGCAGAACCTCGTGCCTGCAAATTTGGCTCTAGACCAGAGATGAACAATCTCTGGATCACAACAGTGTACCCTTAATAATTCTCCAGGGAAAGAGGGCTACTGAAGACTTAAACGCAAAGTATGCAAAACTCTTATCTTGTGGATTGGGATTTCCCCCCCGATTTTGAAAACCGTTTGGATTTTAGAGTATCCATAATAGGAAACTGCATCTCCTGTTTGACCCAGAAGGGCATCCTACCGTTTCTAGGGACCCCGTCTTCCACTTTTGGTTTAGGTATCTGAGCCCTGAAGTTCAGATGCATCAT
The DNA here is from genome assembly GCA_027560375.1 of Imantodes cenchoa. Classification (NCBI taxonomy): domain Eukaryota; kingdom Metazoa; phylum Chordata; class Lepidosauria; order Squamata; family Dipsadidae; genus Imantodes; species Imantodes cenchoa. Next base: position 462,434 of record JANHGD010002151.1, read on the forward strand.
CCAAACGCCCGAAGTGGAACTTCTATAGAAGGAGGTGGCTAGAATTCTCAGGAAAGAATTTGCACGAGCCATTTTATTCCCCGCTTGGGAAAGGCAATATTGGATCATAATGCATGTGGACTTTGTAAGTAGTGTACATACACTTTAGGTCAGCTTGAACTGGGAAGTACATCATCAGTTCCTGGCCCTTGAGTTATCATGGAATTCCAATTTTAACATGTTTAACTGTTGGTAAAGTCAAGCTCAACTTTTAATGGTTAGCGGAGTACTGTTTATTCTTAATCGAATGGAAGAATAAGGCTATGGCTGTTCCTTCTGATGGGGATATACTATCTGAGGCCTCGAGGCTGTCGGTGGCCATTTAAAAATTTGAGTGTGGTTCCCAAGAACCCTTTTAAAAGCTGCCGCCAAACTGCAACGTTTTGTGACAGACAAGTCAATGGCTTTCTGCATTCCAATAATGCCATTGCGTGCATGTATTATTTCAGATACTACTATCTGCAGCTTCAGTCATTACATTCCAACTGTCTCACAGGTATGGGAAAAACACTCTATGCCAGCCTTTTTGGTTTGGATGCCTTTGAACTACAGTTCCCATCATCCACCCCCCACCCCCCAGCTCTTTGATCACAGGCCGACTGAGGGGAGGACTACCAAGCTGATGAAGGCTGGTCAGAGTTCTGGCTCAGAATCGCCTCATTCCCTCTCCTTTACAGGCAGCTGAGACCCCAATCTCAAGGGAAAAGGCTGTCCCATCCTTGCCCCAACCATCTCCCAGTGTTAATAGGGTTAGACATGCAGCATGAGACAGATCTGCCCTTTTCAAGGCTTCCTCAATCATTAAGCAGTAAGGCTAAATAAATACACGCTCTTTATTCATCTGTAATTTATGTACATTGACAAACAGTACAGGCTTTCTTTGATTGTTTTCCTTAAAAAAGCAGAAGTCATAAAAAAATGATTAGCAATGTAAAAAACATGTACATACACACTCACACACATCACGGTGACTTGTGTTTATCCTCCCTATTTCAAAAGGAAACAAAATTCACCCAACACTCTCCGACCCCCTTCACACACACTCCAGGGTTAGTGTACTCCCACTCAACCAACAAACCTAATAGGTATAAAATACATAAGGATTAGGGAGAGACAGTTCACACCCCAAAAAGCCTCATGTATTAACATAAAAAGGAAACTGAGGCAGAGAAGGGCCCTAACTTCTCAGAATCTCAGCCTCTCTTACCTTCCTGCCATTTTTAGGCTCAAAATTTACACAACATGTGAACCATCAAGCTGGACAGCTAGTGTGTACCTGTACAGATGTTTGCCTGTAAATCATATCAAAGGGAGACCTCTGTTTGGGGGGTGAGGGTGGGCGAAGAAAAAAAAATCTGTTATTAAAGCAGCAATAGCATCGATGGATTTATTATTGCCAAAATTATGTCTTCATAACTAATTTTCTGTACTGGCTTTAATAGAAATAATTTGAAACTTCTTGCAGCCAATGATATCAATATCTCTGCATTCTTGATATTCTGAATTAAGAATTAATATTTTCCATGGCATTGATGAATAAATAAAACAAGTTTGGACTTCTATTTTGGCCTTTGAAACTTAAATTATACATTTGACTTTGTTGAACTGTTGTATTTTACCTGACTTTAGCTGGCATACTTCAAAACATCAACCCAAGGAATATGAACATCAGATGTATTTGTTTTGGTAAGTAAAATGGAAAGACAGAAGATGTTAAAGGGAGAAAAATAGTACTGGACTCCATGAAATTATACTGAGTGACAGCAGCAGGACACTCTTCCATCTGGCCATTTTAAACAATGTGTCTGGCAATTTACAGGCAGTAATTCTGCCAGCCTTGACAAAAGGCAGAAATATTTCTTATCACTTCTGACTAAGACACCTGCAAGTCCAGATTCAGCCATTATAAATCTAGCCTCAGAGCCAGTGAGCAATCTGTGCATAGCAAAAACAGCCTGTTGACCTTTAAAGAAACAAGAAAGGCTGCAGAGAAACCACAAAAAGCCCACTTATCTGTAATTTTGTCATATGACCATGAGTAACGGTTGCTTTTTAGTTTATATATGATACTTTTTATTCATGCAATTATTTAAACAGCATGCAAACTCATAAGAAAATGCAGGCCTTTTCAACTAAGTGCCTTGATAAGATTTTGAGTACCGTATTTTTCGGAGTATACGACTCACCTTACCCACGGGCTGGTGATGTCACGGATACAACCGAATCGTATCCGTGACATCACCAGCAGGTCGCTACCGGTTCGGGAGATCTAGTCCAAACTGGGAGGAACCCACCCCCGGTGTGAAGAGTCTCAGTTCATAGGCTGTTCCATTGCTGACCTGTACTGTTTCTATTGTTATTATTTCATCTAAGTTATCATATCAGTTGTTTTCTTTATATTTCCAGTTATTATCTGGGTTTCTTCTACTATTCTACTGTTGTTTTTTGGGTCTTTCATTTTCAGTTTATCTGAATTTTTTCCAGTTTTGCTTCACTGAATATTTTATTTTTGGTAATGAATATTCTTTGGTCTGTGATATTTGAGTTTGGATAAATTATTTTCCAATGTTCAAACATTCACTTTAAATAACCCCACTTTGTTAGTTCTGATTTACAATACAGGCCACAATGGTGTAATTTTCAAGCAAAGTATACTTCTGTCTTTGTTTGTGGCTGTTATTTTTCCAGTAATCCTACATAGCTAGATCCTGGTAGCTCAGTCATAGCTCCTAAATCCCATTGCCTGCTTGTCAACAAATGCCCAGAAACTCCAATATCTGATATGGTCATTGCTGACACAGGTAATGAACAATCTGTATAGGATTCTTTTTTCTGTTTTCTTACCATATTAAATAGATTGGTAGATAAAGTTAGTCAGGCTCTTCTCTAAGACTTATCATGCCTTGCCCACCTTGGGAAATGCCTAGAGTCATGCCTGTGGCACAAGTGACCGTTCTGATAGAATACATTACTACCAGAAGCGCTCTCAAGCTCATTATTACAATCCCCTTCCCTATCACAAGGGAACAATAATGGAGGAGGTTATTATTTATTATTATCAATTCATTACTGTCAGTTGTTACTATTATATATAATAACATGAAATCACAGTTGCCAGTTTTTTTACCTTCATCCATAGAAAATTCTTCCAAAGAATCTATGATGTTATAATGTATTGGCCAAAGATGTGTGGATCCAAGCACTGTGGCCTTTTGTAAATGACAAGGGAAAATTAATTAACATTATTTTTTTAAAATCTGTTAGCGTAAAAAACGAGTTAGAAGGTATATTGGATTCTGAGATTGACAACAGTCATCAGTCAAATCAGATTGATTCTTTCAATCAATCACTCCAGTTGCTGACAAGATTATGTGGAAAAATGAAGCATCTTCACTGTCAAGTCAGTCTCTCTTTGTGTAGGATATATGATGGCCCTCTCTGTAGTGAATAACAAACTGGTTTATGTTTCTTCATCCTTATGTTTCTTCACATAGTATATTCCTTTGATTTTTTTTTTCTCATTCCATTGTCTCGGTTTCTCTTTTTCTTCACAACCTGTGCCAGATATTAAAAATATTTTTAAATCATCCATCTTTTTCATTCATTTAACTCTCCTAGGAATGATTCATTATATATGATTAACTTCTGTACTTAACTGTAAAAATAGCTTTTTTGCAATCTTGCAAAATAGCTTTGTAAGACTGTCTATTTCTGTGGAAAGCAAGTAAGTTAGGCATTTGTGTTATCCTTGGGTCAGGTAGCAAGACCCTTGAAGGCTAATTTTCTTGACCAGCATGAAGAAAATGGGAGCAAGTCAAGTCAGTATAAGGGTGACATAAGGCATATTGGGCTACTTTCTGAGCCTAAGGAAAGCTTCAAAGCAGGATGGGCAAGCTTATTAAAGCACAGTAGTTAGGGTAACAATAGAAAACATTTGAAGGGCTGTTTCTTGAAATGCCTCTTCTCAAAGTAGTGAAGGAGCCAAAGCCTCTGGGGCAGGGGTGAAATGCTCATGGTTCGCTTTTGCCTTTCAGTCGACCGAGAGCTGGTTGCAAAGGGAGCGTGAAGCTCCACCCACCCACCCGGACACTGCCATTTGGGTTCTTTTACCCTCTGAGCATGCACAAAGCGTTCTGTGCATGGGCAGAAGGTAAAAGAACCCAAATGGCGACGTCTGAGCGGGTGGATGGACCCTCGCGCTCCCTTCGCGACTGGCTCTCAGTCAACTGAAAGGCAAAAGTGAACCAGGAGCATTTTACCCCTGCTCTGGAGGGCTCAATTTGGCAGTTTCAAAGGCCTTCCCAGATCATGCACAAGCCCAGCCAATTTGCTTTATCAGCTGCCACAGGAGATGGTCATTTCATTCCCTCATACAAGTAAGTGCAAGTTTTCTGGGAAAGTCTTCAAATCATGAGAAGCTGTTCAGCAGAGGCTAATATTTGATGCTTCAAGGAGGTTTCCTTCCTTCCTTCCTTCCTTCCTTCCATCCATCCATCCATCCATCCGTTCATCTAGCATGTACCACAAGGCTAAATTTAAAAAAAAAAACCAACACCTAAAGTTTACATTTAATGAAATGTAAGTGAAAAATGATTTCCAACATTTCCTTTACTTCCAAGAAAAAACACTAACTTTTATTTAAATTCAAATTATTGCAATTTATTTTCACTGTAAATCATTAATAAAGAGAATGGGTGAAATTAGATATTTATTTTTTGTCACAGATACTTTATTCTCATTCTGTATTAACTTTACCAGCCTAAATTTTGCTTCCACTTGTTAAGCATAGTTTTAAAGTAAACCAGAACCAAATTAAAACAAGATTTACCCAAAATTTCATTTCTAATGCATCTTTTTGAGTCTTTCCTTATGCTGCAAGATCCTATGAAATTGGACAGTCAGGAAAGAGAGAAGGAAAATGTGATTGTAGACAAGCCAACTCTAGCTGGAAAATACCATATTTTTCAGAGTATAAGACACACTTTTTCCCCCCAAAAGAGGCTGAAAATTTGGGTGTGTCTTATACTCCAAATGTAGCTCATATTAAGCTTTTTTCAGCCCTAATGAGGTGCTAACATGAAGCAATCTTCCGTGCTTTGCTAGCAAGCGATCTTCCGCCTTTTTTTTCAGCCCCAACGAGGTGCAAACGAGTGAAGCAATCTTCTGTGCTTTGCTAGGGAAACAATTGTCCCTTTGCCTGATTTTTTCATTGTTTCTCTTTCTGAAGAAAGAGAGAAGTGAAGTGTTTTAGAAACTGTTTTTTATCCCCAACTAGGGGATAAAAAGCAAGCACGGGGCTCAAAACCAGCAAATGAATGTGCTAAAGCTGACCAGACAAAAGACTTGCCAAATGAATACCTGGTAGGCAGATTATTTTTTCCCTATTTTCCTCTCCCACCATCTTTTTTTTTTTTGCAATTTTTTGCGATTTTTTCCCCTGTTTGGATGGCTTTTCCTCTTTCGCTGCTTGATACTGACCTTTATTTCTTCACGCGAAGCTCAGCTGTTTTTCAGGCTGATTCCAGCTACTGAGCATGCACAGAGTGAAATTGCATGAGGGAACACATGTGCATGTGTGCGAGCGGAGCATGCACACGTGCAAAATGTCGCAATGTGAACCGGTGATGAAGATAAGTGGAACCCACCCCTGCTCCACACATGGAGACGAGAAGAATTGAAAGAGAAAACTATGGCATATGCAAAATTACCAGTCATATTCAATCAAGTGGAAATCAAACAGGAGGCCAAAATAAATAAATTATGATCAGATGCAATTCATTTAAAAACATAAAACAGCAAAAATTGAAGAATGTAAAAATTAGGACAAGCCTAATAGAGGTATTCTACCAAAGTATACATAGAATAGAAATTCTGAAAATGGAAAAAACAAACAAAAAGAAAACAATCCAGTTTTATTATGTGGATTATAACAAAATTGCTAGAAGATTAAAAGAATTTGAAAATGAATTTACTAAAAAAAAAAATGAGGGACCTATAATAACAGTAGAAATGGTTAAAAATTGAATAAAAAGGATGTAAAAACTAGATATATCCAGGAAATGATCAATTGCATGGCTTTTGGCTCCAATATATGACTAGCTTAAATCCAATTATGGCTCATGGAAATATTGCATTAAAAGAGGCATCAAGAACTGATTAATAACTTGCAAAATGTATATGTTGAAAGACATCTACAAAAGTGACAAAACCAGGATAGTGTGGGCGAATACTTAATGCTGAATTTCATAATTGCAGCAAAGTATTGTGTAATAGGTATGACACAGCTATTAATGGTTTGATTTTTTTTATGGATGTTCAATTTTGAACATAAATCCAGTCATTGATAAATAATGTAAGAACTTTTAGCACAATTATAGCTATGGAATTTGGCTTACAATAAATGTGACCTACAGGATATATGCTACAGTAGCAATAAATAATGTTAAAATCACAAATAGTAATGGAATTGAAATGCTGAATGGCTAAACTATCAGGAGCTATCAGGATGAAGCCTAAAAGTATCTGGGCATTTTACAGATGGATAACATCAATCATGGACAAGTTAAAAATGTAATTAGGAAAAATACATCCAACGACTGAGAAAATTGCTAAAGGCAAAATTGAACATTGATAAAAAAAATAAAACTATTAATAGCCATACCTATCACATAACACTTTCCTGGAATTATGAAATGGACAAAGCTGAAATGGAGTTTGGATCAAAAAACCCAAACAGAAAACAAAACAAGAAAACTGGGGACTATTCATTATGCGTTACATCAGTGGTGGCTTCTAAATAATTTTGTCACCAGTTTGCACATGTGTTCACTTCTGCGCATGCATAGAAGTGTCCCAGGTGGGTGGGTGGAGCCTCCCACTACTGGCACTACCAGTTCTAAGAACCGGTCTGAACTGGGAGCAACCCACCACTGCATTACATCCCTGTAATGATATTGACAGATTATATGGAGAAATGGAAACAAAGGTTTACTTCAGGTCAAACAAACTGTCAAAGAAGCAAAGCACACATTGGTTGATTATGTAAAAGACAACAAAGAACAAATATTAATACAAGTTAAAAATTGAAACTTTCTTAAAGCATAGAAAACAAAAAGTAATGTAATAAAAACCTAAACAGAATGCTGGCAAAGAAAAGTATTACATGGTCTAATTATGACAAAGATCAAGGGTCCTTCGGGAGTCCTTCAGGAGTTGGGTGACCTATAAATACAATTAAATACAACTAAATAAATAAATAAGGGAAAAGTGGATAATGATAAGACCGGGCAATGGCTTACAAAAAAAGAAACTAAAGGCTTGATTTTGATTGCTGAAGAGAAAGCTATTCAAACCAATTCAATCAAGGCTAAAATTGAGAAATCATCAAATGATTCGAAGTGCAGATTATGCAAAGAAGCAGAAGAAACAGTAAATCATATATTCAGCTTATGCAAGAAGATCACATAAACTGAGTATAAACAATGACATAATACAGACTCCAAAATGATTCACTACAACATATATGTATACATATACAAACATGCATAAACATGCATACACACACATACTGTGGCTGAAAAGAAGAAAGTACGTATAATTAATGTGGCAAAACCCAGGGATAATAGAATAGAAGACAAACAATTGGATAAGGTCCCAATGTATCAGTTTCAGAAAATGGAAGTTGAAAGTTTATGGCATAAACTGGTCATGATGGTCCTAATGGTTATAGGCATTTTGGGGTCATACTAAACAACCTGGAAAACACTGTACAAGTGCTGTCTGTACATTGACAAAAATCACCATCAGTCAATTGCAAAAGGCAGCTTTACTTGGAAACATTACAACCTGTAATGATAACTTGAATACCATTAAACATAATTTGCCTATCTCAGGTGCTTGGGAAGAGCTAGATAGGTGAATAAAAATGCCAAATCCAGTTTAAATATCTAGTTGACCACAGTAATAACTTCATTTCTTGGCAGACTGATACCATGTCTGTTCCTGGTCTTGAACTGCACCTTAGAAGTGGAATTCCATGGGGGGTTTTGAATAAGCATAAGCCATTTCAAAACTTCTACCCTGCCTTGAACTACCTCCAGTCACCCTATTCTCCGTCGTGATTGGAGCTAGCCTTCAGAGAGGGTTGTCCTCGTCCAATCCCAAAGACGCTGAGTCTGTCACAAATTTTAATTTACCTGGTAACACCATAGCCCCCTCCTGGAGCATCCCAGTTTAAACTCAGCCTTCCTTGAGGTTTGACGTGGAAACTCTCTGTTCTAGTTTTTTGTTCTATTATTATACATATTTCTAGTTTCAGGCAAGTATTTTCCCCCTGTCAGGTTTAATTACCACCCCCTAAAACAGCGGTTCAGTTGTTTTTAAATTTAATTTGGTTTTAATTTTTTAACCTGAGGGGAATTAGGTTAAGTAATTTCTTCAGGTAGTTCAAAGTATGACTGACAGGGGCCTCGCGTTATTATCGCTCTGTGATGGGGGTCCCCGGGCGTGCTCGCTCCCCCTAACCCCACAGATTAAGGCAGAAAAACATCATCCGCGATGGCTGGGAATCTACGGGCATGCCCGCTTCCCTTGTGGCTTTCTTCATGCCGTTTGGTTCCGTAGCGTGTGTGGCGACTGCTCCGGAGGTCTACGGGCATGCCCGCCCTCCATATGGGAACAGCTGTTCTTCAGCCTCCCTAGAGCCTTACTGCGCTGCCCCGGGGGTCTACGGGCTTGCCTGCCCTCCATCTGTTCGTGGCCGCCGACCTGTCAGATCGGCTTATCTACCGATCGCAGCGGCAACACGTGGGGCCGGTTATTGCCGGCTTCCCTCAGCCGGCTTGTTTTTTTTTTTTTTTTTTAAATACACGAGCCTTTTTTCGGCTGTTGGGAGCCGGCTGGGAGGTTCCCGCCAAAAGCGCCTCTCAGCTGGGCTCGTTAAAGAGCCCTTGGGATTTTCCAATAGGCGCTTAGTGAAGGCGTGGGGAGTCCCCTCAAGTTACCTCAGGGCTAATTAAGGGAATCCAAGATGGCGGCCGTCAGGAGCACTCTCTCGGAGGGCAGCCTGTCTCAGCCTGCAACAGATAGAGCTACAGTTGCAATCACCACAGAAAGGGTTTCTGGCTGACTGATTTTTTTTTTTTCTTTTTCCCTTTATGGCAGGCTTCACCTTCCACTGAACTTGACTCCTGTTTAAACATGTCAGAGGCTTCATCTGCACTGGCCACTAGCGCAGCTTCTGCCAAAAAGCGCCCAAAGACCCCCAAGCTGCCTGAACATGGGGACAAGGCTACCAAGCCTAAATCTTCATCTAGCTCTAAGGAGGGTCGTTCTAAGGACCACGCCCCCTCTCAACCATCAGTGGGGAGTGCTCTGGGTCCACGCCCATTAGTCTCACCTTCTCCTCAATCTGAGGACCAGCTTTTGCTGGATAATACCACACTGAATTTAGTCAACACTAATGTGTGGGGTGAGGCCGGGTTTGCAACAGCCCAGCCCGGTCCCTCTATGGGGCCTTTAGTACCTATGGCCTCTGCCATTACAGTTCCTAGTCCAGCCATGGCTGCTTTCCCTCCTCCACAGGCCTTGGGCACGATTTCTGGACAGGGGCCCGTCCAGCAATCTACCATTCCGCTTGATCCGGCCAATGTGCAACATCTCATTGCTGCCACTGTGCAACAATGCCTGGCGGGGTTCCACCAGATGGCTTGGCCACAGCAGACACCTATTCCCTCTTCTAGACCTTTGGCTCCTGTTAGGGAATTTGAGGCCACCATGGAGGAACAGAGCGGTTCTGATTCCTCTAGTGAGGAAGATGATGCTAAAGAAGGTCGCACTGAAGCGGGACTTTCCGATGATGAAGGCCTTCCACCCGAGCAACCGGCCACGGTTGGGTTATTCCCAGCTGCTATGTTTAAATCCTTGCTGTTTAAGGCCAGAAATGCAGCTGGGTTGGCCAACCCACCTACTAATGTCCCAGCTGAAGGTACTGCGACCACTGACCCTCTGTTCCTCGAACAACTGCAACAGTCAGATATCATTCCAGCTCCACGTTTGTTCTTGGACAATCTTGAGCGGCAGTTTATAGCCCCAGCCTCGGGCCCTATGCCGTCATCATCTGACAAGCGTTACTTCAATATGGCTGCTGAGTTCGTCGCTCTCCTGACTCCTCCAACAGTGGATCCACCTGTAGCAGCGCTCCATTCTCCCACACCGATGCCGGGCGAGTCCGAGGATCTGCTCAAACCTGAGGATCGGCGGCTCGAACAAGTTCTCCTTAAGTCTCACCATTCATCGGCTTGGGCAGCGAGGGCGGCTTCTTCAGCCTCCTTCTTTGTTAGATCTTCTCTCATTTGGCTCCGCCAATTACAAGAGCAAGTGCCAGCTTCAGACACTAGACTTCAACAAGACCTCAATAAGGTCGTGGCTGCCACGCAATTCGCGGCTGATGCCACCCTAAGGGCCGCTAGATTTTCAGCCAAGGCAACCTTAGCTGCCACCGTTGCCCGCAGGATTAATTGGCTGCGTCCCTGGTCAGCTGACGCCCGCCAAAAATGGCGGTTAGTGACCACTCCCGTTAAAGGGAAGTTGCTTTTTGGAGAGGTTTTAAACCCAATTCTCATAGAAACTAAAGATCACAAGAAAATCCTACCTACCTTGGGCAAAAAGGGTTCCTTCCGCCATGCACCTTACCCCAAACGGCCCTTTCGCAACTTCGACCTGGGAGCTAATCAGCCCCGTACCCCAGGTCAGTACGGGGGACGCTATTTCTATAATGAGAAGCCTCCCAAGGGAAGGGGTTTCAAGAAGCCCTTCAGGGGAGGCAACAACAACAATAATAACAGGTTCTTCCGTCGTACCAAGTAGGCAATACGACACAATTCCTATTGGGGGTAGATTAGCCTCCTTTGCCCAGGTTTGGGAGCACTCAACCCAGGATGTCTGGGTGCGATCCACTGTTAGTGTTGGGCTTAAGTTAGAATTTCATTGCCATCCTCCCTCGGTTTTTTTGCCTTGTTCTATTTCCAAGATTCCTTTCAAACGAAGGTTAATGGAGGAAGCTGTGGCACACCTTCTTAACATTAAAGCTATTGAATATGTTCCGAAACACCAAGAAAAACTGGGTTTTTATTCTATTCTGTTTTTGGTGCCCAAATCCTCCGGTGGTTGGAGGCCAATCCTTGACCTTAAGCGGCTTAACCGCTTCGTTCTATACCGTAAGTTTAAAATGCACTCACTGCATTCCATCCTCAACTCCATCCATCGGGGGGACTTCCTGGCCTCCTTGGATTTGCAGGAGGCTTACTTGCATGTTCCCATTAGTAATTCTGATAGACAATTCCTTCGCTTTTACTATGCCGGGTGCCACTACCAATACAAGGCCTTACCCTTTGGGCTGTCTTCGGCCCCTAGGGTTTTCACTAAAATAGTAGCCGCCTTGGAGGCACACATAAGATCACGCTCCATCCGTCTACAGTGTTACCT